>JABSNV010000504.1:0-89725 GCA_024085815.1 Flaveria linearis | reverse complement strand
GGTTCTTAGGTTATAGTCTAGGTCGAATTCTCTACCTAATTCTCTATAACCAAGCTCTGATACCAATCTGTCATACCTCGCGTAGAGCGAAACACGAGATTCGACGGACGGATCGTCATAACACTTGGTTTATTTACAGAGACATAATACTGCAAAATCCTCGTGTCATGACGTCGCCCCGACATAATGGTGACTTGTGTCGTGTTAGTCAGTTCCATGACTATCATAGTCTTATGATTCTAAATCTAAAATACACAGTGTTCACAAATGAAAACAAATGATATACAATCACTAATGCAGATCTATTGAAATCCTGAGGGTCTCTGCTAAGACATCTGCTCTAGCTATCCTTTTGATTATGATCACCTGAAAAGATATGCTTAAAATTGTCAACAATAATGTTGGTGAGTTCCGCAGGTTTAAAATGAAAACATGTAGTTGATGCTGTATAAAATTTGATGTGGAATCATACTGTTATAAGCAAGCAAAACCACATAACATGTGTTTTAGACAACCAAACCTAATGACGTTATGCATATAATTAGACGGAAATATATCACCCATGGCCTGATTGCTGGCAGCTGTGTTGTGACCGGCTTGTCGCGTGCACTAGTCAAAGATAGTATTTGTATAGTTCCTTAGTACCAAAACTATGTAGCAAATGGTAAGAAGGGTGTCGAATCACAGGGAGTATGTGGTTTGGTTAGACTTGAATTGGACTAACGAGTCAATTATGAAGCTTGCTAATTTGTTTATAAGAGCGTTGATATGTTTACTTGAAATGGTGTTGAGACTTATCCAACACAAAGGAATGAACAAAACAAAAAGGTTGCTTAAAAATGATTAGTAAACTTAAACAACTTAGAACAATGGTTCACAAACAAAGTTTAATAACAAGGTTCACCCCCGGTTGATATCATAAGGTTATGGTTCTACAATCCAACTAACTTGCATCAAAGTATGATTTATGCTAACGAGTTCATCATTACAAGGTTTAGGTGTCAAGAATCGTCAACGTTACACGGACAATACTACACTTCATTACACAAGAACATTCAAACTCTACATCTACATAGCACACATGACCAACTCCATTTCTCAAACAAATTTTCATACTCATTCATTCAATTTGGGATTCAAGTAAGCTCAAAGTACTAGCATAAATGTTTCAAGCAATCAAATACAAAACACAAGGATGCAATCTAGTTTCAAATGTTAACAAACCATAGTCTTACAATATGCAAATCGGGGAAAACCCAAAGAAGATTAGCCTCTCATGTTGATTGAGGCTTGGAATCCGGGTGATGATCTTGTTTGCAACTCCATAATACTTTGATCTTGATTTTGATGATGGATGAAAGCCGCAATTGCAGAAATTTTTCTCTAAATCTTCATGGATGATTGTTTGTGATGAAGATGATTGTTGATGATGAAGATGATTGTTTGTGATGAAGAGAGTCTCTTGGAGAGAAAACAAGCAAGTGGTTCATAGCCTCATCTAGGGTGGTCATTCCTCCTGATTTCCCTCCCCATTATTGCACTTTCCAGCTGCAAATTGAAGATTCCCATTTTTAAACAAGTCAAATGAAACAAGTGGGTATTAAAAATACGACAGGACAAACGAGAGGCGTCGACGACGGGTATTAGCCCGTCGGCGACGGCTCTAGATACAGCAGTTGTTTTTCTTTGTTTGTTTCGCGTATCCGACTGTTCCGGGCTCCATTCCGACATCCCGTATGATCCCCAGAGTGTACTCTTAATTGTTCGCCCTAACAAACACAAACCACAACAAAATAGATCATTTGAACTCGAAGTTATGCTATAAATATGCCATTTTGTGCTTTTAAACCCGAGCTTTTACCTGCGCATCACATCCCCACATTATCTTTTGCTTGTGCTCAAGCAAACTACCATAAAATATTTTTCAAAACATTACAAGACATTTAGAAATTTCTCACCTTCTATCAAGTTAAGGTCCAAAGTCATACCCGCCCCTCAAGTTCATAAGTGAATGATATATGTAATAACAAGCCAAGACTTGCCTAACTAATCCTACCATGCTTTAAACTCTTGCACACATGTTTCATGCCCCTCACAATGATACGCTCCTCTCGGCTATTTTTGTGGACTAGCATGTGATGTGCTAGTATGTTTTTCACTCAAAACCATATGCAATAATGTGAGCATAAGCTTGTAAAGCAATCGTGCCTCCACTGCTTTAATGGAATAATTCCCAGATCAAAGGACTTTTGTGGTTTTTGGGCTTAGGCTTGGGTGAGGAATAAGGCTTTATTTAGTGGCTAATGTGATGAGATATCCAAAACAATACAACTACTAATAATGGTACTCGGGTAATTTCTATCCCAACGCTTTTCTTATTCTATTTTTTTTTCTTGACATCTATTCTTCAAACACAATGTATATATTCTTTTCATTTTTTTTTCAATATATATAACTGAAGAACACTAATTTGATTAACACTTAGACAAAATCAATTTGATTCTCATCAAAATTTTCAAGAGAGTAACTCTTTGATGCTCGGCTAGTGGGTTGACAAACAAAAGGACAATTTATTACACATATTTGTGTTCGCATAAATAGGCTCAAAATTGGCAACTAGGGGTATAGTTTTGTAATCTTTATGGGTAATAGGGAATAATGGGGGATCCTAATGCCTTTTCATCTCCGTTCACATATTCCTTTGCGTCTTAGCACGTATCAAACCATACAAGTTCTACCAATTAAGCGCATAATGATCACACTCAACAAATGAACTTTTATATATATGTAAGTGATCTAGCAATCTAGGTAAGTATGGCTCAAAACTCACATGATGGAGAGAAATAGGTTGCCGACATGTAGCATGTGTGACTATTTTAAAGCATGCTAAAACTAGCTAGGCCTCACTTAAAGTTTTCTTTAAAGGCACTTGGTGAGACTATTCGAGGCAACCATGACTAACAACCTTTTACCTAATTTTCTCGGTTTGACTATTTGGTGACAATCTGAGTTGTTTGCATAAAATGAGGACTAAAAAGTATTTGAAGATTTGAAAATTTTTCTATTTTTCCCCATCCTCACACTTAATGTTGACATTGTCCTCAATGTGGGTGAAAATCTTCTCAAAACATAAGGGATGTAATACAAATTTCTTCCCCAAAGGTTTCCCGGCCTAAAACAACGTTCCACTTATTCAAAATACTAAGATAATCATGCTGAAAGGAACATGTGCACCTGGATTTCTTCACTTTTTCTTGGCATTAGCTTTTCAATCCAAGTAGCACAAAACTGCAATTGTAAAAAATTGTGTAGAAGCAAGCTTCTCACCTCTTGACAACCAATCAATTAGCATGAATTGTGGAACCTCAATAACCACTAACAAAGACAAATACAGAATTAAAAGAAACAGAAAAAAAAAAACAAACACACACAAACATTAAATAAACTGTACAAACACATAAATCATACCTCGCCGCCTATCTTTGGTAGCGCTCATTTGGATCTCTTGGCGGTATGGTTGATAAGGATAGCCAGTTAGAGCAGAAAACATCTCATTGAAGTTGTCAAATGCTCCCCCTTCAGTTGGTGGTGGCGCAGGAATAGGAATGAAGCTAGACGCCACGCCCTGGGGCCAATGCACCGACTGTTGCACCTGTTCTGGCTGGTCCCTGATGGTCGAATAGTCTGTCCACGGGGTAAACTCTTGATAGCTTCGACCTGCTTCAAGATCCCGGTGATGCCTTTCCTGTTCTTGGAGAATGTAGGCGTTGTTGACAGCCATTTGTTGGGCTGTTGCTAGGGCCATCCAACGCCTGTCTTCTAACTGCTCCCTTTCCATCCTTTGGGCTTCTTGTTGTGCCCAATGTTCATCTTGCTGCAGCCTCCACACCCTTTCACTCTCTCTTCGCTTCCTCCACTTCTCTCATTTCTCCCATCAGAGCAGACACATGTCATATGTCTGCCTGTGCCCGACCTGCAAAGATTCCCACCCGGCTGCCTTCGTCTCACAGTGAATTCAGCTACATTATCAGACACCTCTCGATGTTGATGGGCAGCTCGCCTTCTTGAGGGCCTTGTTTCCTCGGTTGTGCCTCTTCTTCCTCCATGGCTTCAAATTCATCTGGTGGAGGAGCATCTGGGTCTCTTGCAGTAAAAGATTGTCCGGTTTCAGTATCCCGGACAACAAATGTAAACCCTTGCTGTTCAACAAAAATCTTTGATGATCTCATCTTCTTAAAATCAAAGTAGTCCAAAGGTTTACTGACCCAGAGTGCCTCGGAGGAAGGCAATCTTGTTGCACGATCATAGCACTAATCAACCGAATATATGGGACCATTTTCCTAGCCTATAGTTCCCTTGATTCCCAAATATTCATCATCACTATATGTCTCCATGAGAGTTTGGGGCTTCCATAAAGTAAAGAGTGTAAAATTCTGCAGTCCCAGGTTCTCAGTTTCCCTCGATCTCCCAATCGTACCATCACATTTTCAAGGGAGATGTTTTGTAGAATTTTTCCTTGAGAGATAAGTGGTTCCTCTCAAGTTCAGCACCTTCACGGAAGGGAAAAGTCAAGCTGATTAAATTTACCGGGTCTGCTTCTAGAACGGGCCTTGAAAAAAATCGATCCATATGGTAGTAATAGTAGTTGCCCTGGCCCAGAGAATCAATTGGGCGATCTGGTTCATCGTCTCAAAAGACATCACCATAGTACCCGCACCGGTTTCCCTGATAACCTCCATTGTGATAGATGGCTGCTTTTGTTTTCAAATCTTAATGAAGCATCCATTCGGCTACCGCCCCCAAATAACCCGATGTGTATTTTCTGCACACCAATCTAAAGCTCTCTCCCACCCTAGAGCTTCGAATTTTTGTGTTATCCCTATCTTTGAGAGCTCTTCAGTATTAACCACTCTCTCCGGCACACACCACCTGGGACGCCATCTGGACCTTTGCCATTTTCCACTTCCACAGACGGATTTCAGTAGCTCTATTGTGGAAGTCGGATAATCGTTTTTTGGGCGTCGTATTCCCATTTCTCCCCGATTTTGTCATTCTTGTGTTGTGTCCACTTCCAGTCTTGGCGAAATAGCCTTGCATCATCATCAGTAACTGAGCTTTCTTGTTCCCAGTTCATCACCCTACGAGAGGATGAACTTGTACCTCTTGAGGTCTTGCTCCTTTTTCTACTCGCCATTGAACTACAACACAACAAACAAATACACCCATTAATTACTTGCATTCAAACAATTCCAACAAATAGGCATAAAGCATGGTTTGTAAGCATATGCTCCTCTTGCAATTTTGAATAAACAAGTATGTTCTTGACAAACAATATGTTGCATTATCTTCAAAATTTAAGTTTACTTTCAACAATGAGTTTTTCTTTTATGTTATCCATGACATACTATCATATGCTTACAACCATGTATACAAATTTTCATAACTTCCATCTTTGTTCTATGCCTATTTCTCAAGATACTTGTGCTAGAACCCTCTCCCACACTTGTTTTGTATCTACATTTATCATACATAATCTAAACTCAACCAAAGGTTCTACTCAACAATCCATACATATTCAAAACTAGTTTTACTAATCACTAATCACATTCATGTTCAAGAGATAATTTCTACAAACTATGTAATGCTAGTAATAGAATGAGAAGAAACCATACCTTATGTGCTTAGAGTTTCACCCAACAAGTTGCAATAGAAAGATACTTGAAGAAAAACCCAAAAATCCGAATTTTGCACCTTAGATTTCTCTTTAACAACAAGGAATTAGCAAGAACTATGTTAGGGCTTTTGTTCCTCACGAAAAACTAAACATCTTGGACACAAGAATGGTTGGATTTGGTTAAGTTTGGAAGAAGTTAGGTTATGGAAGAGATTTAGGGTTCTTGAGAGTTTTTGGAGAAGAAGAGAGAAAGAGTTGAATTGGTTGGATGAAAATGGGAGTAGGAATGTGTTTTGGGATGGAATAAGTGTTGTGGGGGGTAAAAATCCGGAAGATTGGGTTTGGGTGGTTGAGAATGGGTTAAAACTTGAAGGAAAAACAAAATTTTTCGCAGGTTGGATAGGAGGGCGTCGGCGACGGGCTACGCGGCATCGGCGACGGGCCCTAGAGAGTGTCGTTTTCGTCTACGCACTATATTACTGTCTACGGGGTGTGTGGGCTACGTAGGTCGCGTCGGCGAGGCCATTTTGCCCGTCGCGACGGGCTCTAGAAATGCCATTTTATTTTTTTTTTTTTATTTATTTATTTTTTTAGAATTTAACACTTATATATATAAATATCACACATAAAATATAAAAAATTAACACACACCCATAGAAAAAATAATAAAAAAAATATGTAGATATATATACCTATACCTATATATATATATATCACCCCTCGAACACACGTGTATTGTCCCGAATACACACAGTCGCACGCGCAACGTGATTTTGTGACTCGGATTCGGCTTGGCAATTCTAAATAAGGCTGAAAGGTTTATACTAAACTAAGCAATGCAAAAAAAGAAATATGTACAAGTTACCTCTCGTGGGTTGCCTCCCACGCAGCGCTAAGTTTACCTGTCATTAGCCGGACTTTGCGGTGCTGTGATCAAATTGGTACCTCATCAAGAGTGCTCAACAACAAGCACTCGGATTGTTTGTCCACCCCATTTATGTCATTTGGGTCAAGATATGGTTTAAGGCGGTGCCCATTCACCGTTTGCCTTAAATGGTCATCAAAATCTTCAATCTCTACATCTCCAAAGTCGCCCACCCGGATGATCAAATATGGACCCGTCCATTTACTCTTTAGCTTTCCGGGAAATAGCTTTAGGCGTTAGTTATACAACCATACCTTCTGTCCGGGCTTGAACTCCTTCAAACGAAGCTTGGCATCATGAACCCGCTTCATTGTCCTTGTATGCAGATGCGCTTCGTCCCTTATCTCTTCTAACTCATTCAGCGCCAATTGTCTTTGTTTACCTGCACACTCATAATTCATATTAACAATTTTAACCGCCCATAAAGCACGATGAGTTACTCTACAGGTAAATGACAACCCTTTCCATAGACCAACCGGTAGGGAGTGGTTCCAATAGGCGTCTTGTAAGCGGTACGATACGCCCACAAGGCATCATCTAGTTTAGTTGACCAATCCTTGCGATCGGGTCGTACGTTTTTTGCAAAATTTCTTTGATTTGCCTATTAGAAACCTCCACTTGTCCACTTGTTTTGGATGGTATGGTGTTGCAATCCTATGGTCAACACCATAACGTTTTAGAAGTTTGCCAAAGTTGAAGTTTTTAAAATGTGATCCCCCATCGCTTATTATCACGCGAGGGATACCAAATCTTGAAAAAATGTTGATTTGGACAAACTTGCATACGACCTTATGGTCATTGGTCTTGGTGGCGATTGCTTCTATCCATTTAGAGACATAATCGACCACCACCAAGATATAGAGGTTACCAAAAGAGTTTGGAAAAGGGCCCATGAAGTCAATGCCTCAAACATCAAAGATTTCCACCACCAAAATTGGTTGCATAGGCATTTCATCCCTTCTTGTCACACTCCCCATTTGTTGGCATCTTATGCAACTCTTGGCAAATTCATGGGAGTCTTTGAAGATGGTAGGCCAATAAAAACCACAAGAAAGGACTTTGTGACCCGTCTTTTGTCCACTGAAATGTCCACCATATGCCGATTCATGAAGCATGCTCAATACACATGGGATCTCCTCATCCGGTAGACATCTTCGGATGATTTGGTCGGCTCCAACTTTGAAAAGGTCCGGTTCATCCCAAATGTAATGTTTGCTTGAGCCTTGAAGTGTTGTTTCTTTCTTCTACTCCATCCTTCCGACAATGTACCTTTAGCCAAATAGTTTGCAAAATGGGCGTACCAGGGGTTATTGGTGGTGATAGACATGATGTATTCATCCGGGAATTGTTCATTTATCTCTGGCGTGGTATCTTCTTCCACCGGTTGAATTCTTGACAATGATCCGCTACTACATTTTCACTCCCTTTCTTGTCTCGGATCTCAAGATTGAATTCTTGCAATAACAAAATCCAACGAATCAACCTTGGCTTCGCGTCCTTTTTCTCCATGAGGTACCTAACAGTAGAATGGTCAGAATAGACAATAACCTTGCTACCCACATATAGGACCAAAATTTATCTAAAGCATATACCACCGCAAGTAATTCCTTCTCAGTTGTTGTATAATTCAATTGGGCATCTGAGAGGGTTTTACTTGCATAGTATATGGCAACAGGTTTCTTATCAACCCGTTGACCCAAGACAGCCCCAACAGCATAGTCACTCGCATCACACATTATTTCAAAGGCAATTTCTAATCAGGTGATTGTAAGATTGGAGCTTCAATTAGTTTTTGCTTCAAGATGTTAAAGGCTTTTACACATTCTTCATTAAACTCAAATGGGGCATCTTTTAACAATAGATTACACAATGGTTTGGTTATGACACTAAATCCTTTATGAATCTTCTATAAAAACCGGCATGCCCCAAGAATGACCTAATACCCTTAACATTAGTGGGGTGAGGTAAAGTGGAAATAACCTTCACTTTAGCATGGTCTACCTCTATCCCACGGCTAGACACAACATGACCCAATACTATCCCCTCTTGAACCATAAAATGGCTCTTTTCCCAACTTAGGACCAAATTGGTTTCAACACATCTTTTTAAAACTTTTTCTAATTGAAGCAAACATAATTCAAAAGATGTGCCAAAAATTGAGAAATCATCCATGAAGATTTCTAATGACTCCCCCACCATATCTGAAAAGATACTCATCATACACCTTTGAAAGGTGGCGGGGGCATTACATAACCCAAAGGGCATTCGCCTAAATGCAACGTGCCATAAGGGCAAGTAAATGTAGACTTTTCCTGATCTTCAGGATGAATAGCTATTTGGTTATAACCTGAATAACCATCTAGAAAGCAATAAAATTTCTGACCTGATAGTTTCTCAATAATTTGATCAACGAATAGTAAGGGGAAATGATCTTTTGAGGTAGCAGCATTCAATTTCCTGTAATCAATACAAATTCTCCACCCGGTTACTGGCCGGGTCGCTACCTCGTTACCTGAGTCATCTTTAACAATTTGGATGCCCGCTTTTTTTGGTACAGTTTGTGTAGGGCTCACCCAAGTACTGTCAGAGATTGCAAAGATGATACCTGCATCTAGCCACTTCAATACCTCCTTCTTGACTACCTCTCTCATGTTTGGGTTCAACCTTCGTTGGGCATCATGTGATGGTTTGACTTCCGGATCCGTGATGATTTTGTGCATAACAATTGAGGGGCTAATTCCTTTTAGATTCGCAATGGTCCATCCAATCGCCTCCTTGTTAGCAATCAACACCTCCATCAACGCGCCTTCCTGTTTAATGGATAGATTAGAAGCAATAATAACAGGTAAAGTTTCATTCTTACCAAGGAAAGCATATTTTAAATGCTTTGGTAATTCTTTCAATTCAACTTGTGGTGGTTCTTGCAATGAAGGTTTCAACCCGGTGTCGATCTTCTCGGGTAGTGGCTCCACTTGAACCGACCATGGTGGTCGTTCACTCCTTATGGCCGCACTCATTATCTCCCTTTCTTCCTCCTCTAGTTGCTTTTCAGTTTCCACTCTCAACCTGTCAAACATGAAACAATCCTCCATGCGTTTTCCTCATCAACGACCATGTCGCATAGGGGTGTACACTCATCAATAATGTCGGCTATGTAGCATTCATCATTAATAGGAGGGTTAGTCATACCTGAAAATACATTAAGCCTCAACCTATTGTTACCAAATGTCATGTCAACCGTTCCTGTTTTGCAATTGATTTGAGCATTTGAAGTTGCCAAAAATGGTCGACCTAAGATAACCGCATGTTGTTTGGTTTGATCTATAGAAACATAATCAAGTACTAAAAAGTCCACCGGATAATAAAATCCTCTACCTTTACTATCACATCAGTAATTATCCCACGGGGAAGCTTGGGTGTTAAATCGGCTAATACCACGGTGGTCTTAGCTTCTTGAAGCGGACCAAAGTCGTATTGATCATACAAGCTACCGGTAAAATACTACACTTGCAATAACAAAATCCAACGAATCAACCTTGCTTCGCGTCCTTTTTCTCCATGAGGTACCTAACAGTAGAATGGTCAGAATAGACAATAACCTTGCTACCCTATATATAGGACCAAAATTTATCTAAAGCATCATACAAGCTACCCGGTAAAATACTTACACTAGCACCAAGATCCAAGAGTGCCCTTGTCATTTTGAATTCTCCCACTTGAAGAGATATAATGGGCGCTCCCGGGTCTTGTATCTTAGGTGGAAGGGCACCCGAAAGAATAGAGCTCACATTTTCAGTCAAATCAAGCTTTTTAGGGAATTTGTGAGCTCTTTTGGGTACATAGTTCTTTTAAGTACTTAGCATATGAAGGAACTTGCTTGATTGCATCTAAAAGTGGTAAATTAATTTTCACTTGTTTAAAAATTTCCCACATTTCATCTTCTTGTGGGCCTCTCTTCTTTACCACCTTTTGCAAGGGTGCCTTAAGAGCTTCGGGAAAAGGGACGTTATTACCCTCCACCACCTTTTCCTTAGCCTTAGGAGTTTGTGTAACCTCAACGGGTTTGGTTTTAAATTTTTCAGAAAAATTTTCATTTTGACCCGTTTGGCTACTTTCACCCTCATCGTCACTTTCATCAGTAACATCTTCCACCACCCCTTCAACAAATTAGGTGGTGGTGGTTTAACACCATTGTCAACTATCTTACCACTACGCAAAGTAAGTTTATTGATTGATACCTCGCGTGTGTTTTTAGAATTTGAACCTTGATGTTGTGGATTCACGGTTGTATCACTTGACAATTGTCCACCGCTTCCCTTAAGTCGGCCCAAATCTTCGGCTAGTTGACCAACTTGCCTTGTGAGAGCTTCATGTGATTGTCTCTTACTTCATTTCCTCTCTTCATCTCCTTGATGTCATTGTTAGATTCTTTCACCATGTTCATAAGAGCATCTAACTTTGCATTTAACGAGTCATCTCCACCACCTTGGCTTCCCGATGGTCCACCTTGATTATTGTTGTAATTTCTTTGGAAGTTACCATCCCAATTGTAGCCTTGATTACCTCCTTGATTGTAATTGTTCCTTTGGTAGCCACCTTGGTTGTAGTTTCCCCTTGATTATTCCCTTGGCGGTTTTGATAGCCTTGTCCACCTTGGTTTGCCGGTTGGAAGTTTGGGTTCATTTGGTTTGAAGGATTACCATACCTAAGGTTGGGATGGTTCCTCAAACCCGGATGGTAAGTGTTGGAGTTCATGTCAAAAGGCTTCCGGTCTCCATAAACTTGATTCACCTCTTCGGTTCCTTGAGCCATGTTTACTTGACAGCTATCGGCTCTATGACCAATGTCCCCACATTCTTCACAAACCGTGAATTGAACCGCATTTACATCTTTCTTCTTCATGCGAGCTAACTCCCTTTCCAACGCGGCTATTCGATCCTTTGCACTTGAGTCAATGTCGGAGGTGGATTTTGGAATAGGGTGCTTTGCTTTCCTATCCACAGATTCTTCGGCTCTTGAGTTCTTACTCATCCTTTCAAGGAACTCCCAATCCTCTTCCTAGGGGTTATTCAACAAGGTTCCATTGCTAGTAGACTTGAGGTATTTTCTTTCTTCTTTTGTCAATCCGTTCATAAAACTCTTCACTAGCTCCCACAGCTCAATTTGGTGATGTGGACACTTTCTTATCAACTCTTTGAAACGAGTAAAAGCTTCATGAAGTGGCTCTCCGGATTGTTGTTGGAATGTCCGGATCTCATCCCTCATTTCATCCGTTTTGGCCATTGAATAGTATTCGTCAAGGAAGACTTGTTGCATTTCTCCCCATGTTCGAATGCTATTAGCCGGCAAGGTTAAAAACCATTGCTTTGCCTTGTCCTTCAATGAAAATTGGAACAATCTTAAACGCACCTCATCTTGTGAGAAGTTGTGTCCTCCAATTGTGCCACATATGTCGGAGAATTCGGATATATGTGTGTAAGGCTCCTCCATTGACATGCCATGAAAATGAGGTAAGATGTTGATGTAGTTGGGCTTGCAATCAAATGAACGCCTTCCGGAGTTGGTGGAACAATAGGAGAGACATTGTCCGATATGATAGGTCGGAACCTACCATTTACACCTTGTGTTCTAGCTCGTTGAGGTTGTTGGCGTGGAGGACCATTCACTTCTTGATGCATTGGGTATCTTCTTTGTGGTCCTTGATTAGCTACACCGACAAACTGAGGAATTTGGTTTGGGTTGGCATTCATGTTTGGATTCCTAAATTGGTTTTGTCTATGTTGACGGTTGTAGTTATAGTTCTCATTCTACATATACCCATGGTTCCATTCATCATAATTATCACCTTGGTAGCCATAATCACCAGCATACCTCCTTCATTGTAGAACTCCCCATTGCCTTCATTGTCATACTCATAATCATCACTATCACCCCACCCTTCTCGCCAGCAAGCCAAGCTCCGTTTGGGTGATTGGTAAGATGGAACACTAAATGGTTCATCGTCATGAATGGCATTTATTAGCTCATCTAAGTTGGTGGGCCAAAGTGACCCATGGGGTTTGGTTCACATGTTCAAAAAGTGGGTTACTATGGCTATGAATTTGTCTACTGTTTGGGTTGGGGTTACGGTCATTAGTGGGTGGTGGTGGTGGATTTGTAGAATGTTGTGTTGTGGTGGGGGTCGGTTGTTACTGTTGGGTTTGTTGGAACATAAAATCATAGTTTAACCGCTTAAACTTTCAGAAAACGCAGCGGAATTACAACTTTATAAACCCTTTTATAAACTGAAAAATATGTTCATTAGATGACCATATTAATGTATAAAACAAACCCAAAGAACAAAGGATCATTTATGTGAATATGCAAGCTATGAACATATGTAAATGCACATAAAATCACAGCTTCAGTGAGCTGTGAAGTACCTTACTGCAGCAACATAATTCAATCAAAATAAGATGTTTGATGAAGATGGAGATGCCCAAAATGTAGCCAAGACTTCAAGGATAGAAGTCCTCAAGCTAGTATACCCCAAGCTCCTTGCAAACCACCATCTTGTTAGGTAGATTATCACCACAACAACACAAGAACACTTGAAGAAAACCCTCTTTTGCTGCTGGTCAAAACCGTAGGCTAGAGAGAGATATGAGAGTGTTTTTCTTGTTGTAGTTGCATACATGAATGAGATTCATGATCATGGAATGCAAGAACCTTTCTTGTCATTAGAACACACCAAGAACAACATGAAATCAGCTAGAAAATTCAGCTCTAATCCTCTCAAATGCTGCTGCCTATTCCGTAATAGAGAGAGAGAGGAGGAGCTATTGAGAGCTGAAAATTGGTCTTGACTTGCATGTGTTTCAAAATGAGAATGAGAGCCTTTGTATACTAGTTGGTAGTGGTAGACATAAGGATGCATATGTGTCTTTCTCCAAGAGAATATAGTTAGTGGATTGAGCTAGTGGAAGACAATGGCATGTGTGTTCTTTTATCAAGAGAATCACACTACACATGCATGCATGCTATGGACGGTTCCAAGGGCCAAAAATGAATTCCATTCTCTTTTATTAGTATTTGGTATTTATAAAATAGGTGGGTATATTTTATAAATGTCAAATACTAACACACACATATTGTCTAGCCTTGTAACTAGTTTATACAATTAACCATTTAATTGTATAAGTAGTATACTCTCATTATTATTTGGTGTTATACAACTAATTTAAATAACACTTCAAATAATATCATTGAACAAAATATCCTAAAAAATTGTTCCATCTCATATGCAACTTATTTAGAAAACCCATTTTCTAAATTTGGTGTAAATATTTAATTGCATGATCATATCATCAATTAAATATTAATTGGTGTTTGCTAAGCTTGTTATTGGGTATAACCCGACTTGGATCATAACGTACTAACCACATCAATATTCTAAGTGTCTTGGGCACATAGAATCCTACAATCTCCCACTTGCCCAAGATTCATAGAAGATTGATGCAAGCAGTAAATAACGCCTAACAACGGTTTACTACCCTTAATACGCATGACTTATGGCCATTCAATAACATCATCCCATTCAAGTACCTTACTTAAAATGATTTAGGTGAATCAATCATCTATCCTTTTGTTACAGTTGTCATGTTAAATCCAAGGACACAGAATGATCATTCCTTGTTGATTTAACTTAATCAGGCCTTAGACATCATACTCTCAACGAATAAGAGGAACAAATCCCATCTTGACCACATACGTTTCTCACAATCACCTTATGTCATACCTGAACATAGCCTTATGTACTGACAATTATTTCATATCAGTGAAGAACTAGCTCAAGGTATAAAACTTGGTGAATATCAAAACCCAATATGTGTCTCAGGTCGGAGGATACCAAATGATATTCGCCTTTACTCAAATTTACTTATGATCAATCGATAAGATTCCATGTAGTAAAATTTGAGATGCGGGTTAGTCCAATATTTGTATCCCACAAATATCTATGAACCTTGGTAGCAACCCATTGCTCTATATTTATCCTTATGAATATCAACCAATCCAAGTTCATAATAGTCTTACCCTCACACTTGTTCCCACAAGTATGAACGACTACGGACATTTAGAGTAAATAATTTACTCATGGATTAAACATGCTAAATTGGAACATTAATTGAGACATTATAACCAAATAATTTTATTCAAATAATAAAGAGTTCCACATATTCAAATACAAAATTTGATCAAGTCCAATCACTAGAATATCGAAGTCCTAAGGCACAAGCATGACTTTCATGCTTTGCCCTTTCAAGGAGCTTCGTGAGTGGATCCGCAATGTTTTGATCAAAGCGAACTTTGCGAATACATATCTTTCCCTTTTCAACTTCATCCCTTATGTAGTTGAATCTCCGCTCATTGTGCCTAATCTTTGATGTGCACGGGGTTCCTTGATTTGAACAATCGCACCCTCGTCATCACAAAGATTTCTAAGGAGTCTTGAATGGTAGAGACCATCCTTAGATTGGTGATAAACCTTTTTATCCATGCAGCTTCCCAAGCTGCTAATGAGGCGGCTATGTATTCGAATTCTGTAGTGGACAACGCTACCCTATTCATAATGGAGACGTACCCGATTATGATCGAGAATCATCTCGATCAGTTTGGAAACTAGCATTCGTGTAACCCTTTACAACTAGTTCCTCTTCATCA
The DNA here is from genome assembly GCA_024085815.1 of Flaveria linearis. Classification (NCBI taxonomy): domain Eukaryota; kingdom Viridiplantae; phylum Streptophyta; class Magnoliopsida; order Asterales; family Asteraceae; genus Flaveria; species Flaveria linearis. The sequence continues at coordinate 74,426 of JABSNV010000504.1, read as the reverse complement.
GATCCGTATATTAGAAACATATCCTTAGTCCTCCTAAGGTATTCCAATATACTTTCAACAGCCATCCAATGGGTGTTACATGGATTCTGCTGATATCTACTTGTCATGCTTAACGCGCATGACATGTCCAGTCTAGTGCATATTTTCATCGCAAAAAAGAATTTGACCATAAACTTTGCGGCGACTTTGCGCCGCAAAAAACATCACTTTCGTCGCAAAAGGTTTCGTCGCAAAATGTTTTCTTACGAATTTCCTTTTTTTTAAATGATGTGGACCCCACATACTATTTCGTCGCGTATTTCGTCGCAAAAAATTTTTGCGACCACTTTATTACGGCTAATGAATAGCGACGAAATTTTCGTCGCAAAATGTATTTCGCGACGATAAGTGATACTTTTTGCGACGAACTATGTCGCCGCAAAAGAGCTTATTTCTTGTAGTGTTTATTCTTCGAACAGTAATGCATGAAGACAGACGCAGGGCTGGCTCTATAGTGTAAGTTGTGACGTATTGAGCTTGGGGCCCCTAAAAAATAAGGGCCCCCGTTTATGAAAAAATATTATAGTGTGTTTTGATATTATATGGCTCAATGAAATTTTGAAGCGGAAATAACATTGATAGTTGAGTTCCGTTAAAAATTTTGATAATTTAATAGGTTATTGAATAAACACAGTTACACAATTCACAAAGTAAACGACCATTCCTAAGTTTTTTCTTTTCCGATTGATTTGATCGACTTCGTCTAGACCTTTTTTATTAAAGAAATCAACTATCAAGGACTTAAGTTGGTATACCAAATTTTCTTTGATTTATTATTTTTGTTCAAACAAATTTGATTAGATTGCTTTTGTTTAGATTGCGATTTTCAAAAGGGTCTTATTTTTTTAGTACGATGAGGCCCCAATAAACGTTGAGCCGGCCCTGCAAAGACGTCAATGTTTTCAGAACCGGATCGGACATCGAACCGGACGCCTTACTGGTTTGGTGGTCGGACCGGTCGGAGGATTTAAGAACCGGATGACGTCATAATTATATATATATAGTATATTATATATAGTTATATATATAATCAAATATAAGTAATTTATATATGATTTATATATGTATTTTATAGTTATATATAAAACTTAAGTATATTTGTATATCTAACACACTAATTTATAGTTCAACATCTCGTTTTTACTCAAAAAAATAAAAAAAACGAAAAACGGTCTGAACCGGTCCGGTTTTCTCGGTCCGACCACCGGCTAGGGAAGAACGGCCGGTTCAACCACTCAAAAACGAATCATACATGACCGGACCGGCCACCGGACCGATCCCCGGTTGAACCGGTCGGGCAAACACAGAGTGCATACGAGAGTGAAGTTAGTAAAACACCTGGCAGACACACAAAAGTGACAGGATCTCAGCCTCTAGTTTGATCAATTAGGTTGTATTCGCAGCGGATTTAGCATGAAAATTAGCAATTAATGCAACAACATAAAGAATATTGCATGTAAAGTAAATGTAGAGAGAGAGAATAATTCTGCCTAAAAGGAATATATTCTGTTTATTTCACATGTTTCGGCGCAAAATACAATTAGGTCACTGCCCTTTTATAGGCAAAAGACCCATACTGTATGTCAGATTCCACTGACATTAACAGTTATTTAACTAACTACTGATAGAACACTTAAACTACTGAAGATGTCACAACAGCTGACATCTTCTTACAAAATTCCTTATTTAACTAACTACTGATAGAACACTTAAACTACTGAAGATGTCACAACAGCTGACATCTTCTTACAAAATTCCTAAGTGTTCTACCTATTACAAGTACTGAAAAGGAAACTACTGAAAAAGCTACAACGACTGAAGAACAAACTCTTCAGTCGTTTACAACTACTGAACTATAACAGCTGAAGAACAAACTCTTTAGCTGTTGTACAAACTACTGAAAGGAAAATATAAAACTACTGAAAAGAAAAACCATCACAACAACTGAAGAAGACTTCTTCAGCTGTTGTGACAAACTCTAAAGCTTCAGCACTTTGGTCTTCAGGCTTTGATCTTCAGATGATTCATCAGCTGATGACTTCAGTAGTTGTCATCAGCTGATGTCTTCAGTCATTGTCTTCAGACTTTGTGCATCAGTAGTTGATCTTCAGTTCTTCAGTTCTTCAGACTTTGATCTTCAGCACTTGTTTTCAGTACTTGAAGTCTTCAGTACTTGTATTTATCAGTACTTTAGACTTCAGTACTTATCTCAGCACTTTGGGATCTTCAGCTGTTGTACTTCAGATATTTGATCTTCAGCTGTTGATTCTTCAGACTTTGTCAAACTGCTGATGAAAGTCTTCAGCAGTTGTTGTGATGTCATGTGGGACTTAGAGATTTCCTGATCTTGGCTCATTGGTTCTTTTGGTCCAACAAAAAGAGACACTACTAGAAATTAAGGCATTTGAGACTGTCTTTTTCGATCGCAAAACGGTCGCAAATGGCTATTTGTGACCGTTTTGCGACCGAACAAGCGATGGGAAAAACACACGTCGCAAAAGGCCTACTGCGACCATTTTGCGACCACAATTTTTTTGCGACCAAATATTGACCAATTATTGCGACCGTTATTGCCGTCGAAAATCATGCGACTGCTTTGCTACCTTTTATTTTGCGACCATTTTTGCAACCGATGGTAGTTGCGACCGATTTACGACCGGCGGTACTTGCGACCGATTTGCGACCGGCGGTACTTGCGACCATTTTGCGACCGAAACTACTTGCGACCGTTTTGCGACTGCTAATGGGTTATTGTGATCGAATGGTTGCAACCGTTTTTCGACCGCTACAAAGTTGTTATGACCAAATGTTTTTTTATTTAGAGGTTCTATTTTAAACCTGCTAATAATGCTCATACTTTAGAATTTCAACAATTATCTAGATTTTAAAATTGAACTAAAGCAAACATCATATTACAAATTAAAATGTCATTTGAAAAGTGTTATCATAGTATGATGAATATTCTAGCATTCAAAATAAATTGTTATAGCCCAGGTAGATGGTTAGTCTATTTGAGTCATAGTTCTCAACATTTCTTCAAACTTTTCCATCCTATCACGCATAGATCTCAACATTTCATGCATACGTGCGTACGTGCGCACGCATACGTGCGCACGCGCGCATGCATACGTGCGCGCGCGCATCCATACGTGCGCGCCCGCGCATCCATACGTGCGCGCGCGCATCCATACGTGCGCGCGCACGCATCCATACTTGCGTGTGTACACATACGTACGTATGCATACGTGCGTATGCATACGCGCGTATGCATACGTGCGTATGCATACGTGCGTATGCATACGTTCGTATGCATACGTGCGTATGCATACGTGCGTATGCATACGTGCGTATGCATACGTGCGTATGCATACGTATACATATATATGCATACGTGTGTATGCATATGTATACATATGTATGCATACGTGTGTATGCATACGTATACATATGTATGCATACGTGTGTATGCATAGGTATGTATGCATAGGTATGTATGCATAGGTATGTATGCATAGGTATGTATGCATACACACATATGTATGCATAGGTATGTATGCATACACACATATGTATATATACATATATACATACATATGTATATATACATATATACATACATATGTATATATACATATATACATACATATGTATATATACATATATATACACACACATATATATATATATGAATGCATCGTTTATGAGTTATAGTTTACGAGTTATAGTTATAGTTTACAAGCTACTAAAGAGAAAAAAAGTTATAGTTTACGAGTGGCATCGTGGAATGTAGGAACTCTAACTAGTAAGTTATTAAAGTTAATAGATGTGCTTAAGAGACGTAGGGTTCAGATAGCGTGCCTTCAGAAGACAAGATGGCGGGGTGGGAGAGCAAAAGACTGCAACGGTTATAAACTGTAGTACTCAGGGTCAGATGGCACAAAAATGGAGTAAGTTTTCTAGTTGCTAAGGAACTTTAGGATAATGTAGTGGAAGTGAGAAGATACGATGATAGACTGATGATGTTAAGAATAGTAATAGGGGACGAGGTAGTGGCAGTAGTTAGTGCGTATGCACCACAGGTTGGATTAGGGGAAACGGAAAGAAATAAGTTCTGGGAGACTTTAGATCAGGTTATGAGAGACATACATAGACAAGAAAAAATATGCATAGGAGGAGATTTTAATGGGCATATCGGTAAGGGTAATGATCAATTCGCGTCGGTGCATGGAGGGTTTGGGTATGGTCTGAGGAATGACGGCGTGAGGGAGCTCCTTGACTTTGCTTTAGCACATGATCTGGGCATCATAAATTCGTTCTTTAAGAAAAGAGATTCGCATCTGATCACCTTTAACCATGGCGGGAGACACACTCAGATAGAGTATATGCTGATGAGGGGAGAAGATCGTAACTCGTGGAAAGACTGTAAGGCAATCCCGGGAGAGACGGTAGTGACTCAACATCATATGTTGGTGGCTGATCTATGCGTGAAGAGAGCAATTGTCCAACCAACTAAGAAAATCAGACCTACGGTCAGATGGGGCCAGCTCAAAGACGAAACGATTACCACCTTTAGAGATAAGGTCATAGCGATGATCCAAACTGGGCCACAGGAAGACGTAAACAAAATGTGGGAGGATATGGCAACTGTAGTTATGCAAGCAGCTAAAGAAACTCTTGGACTTGCAACAAATAGGACAGTAGGTCATAAGGAAGCCTGGTGGTGGAATGAAAACGTACAGGAGAAGATAAGAACTAAACAACAAAGTTTCAGAGACCTTTTACACTGTACTAATGACGAAGAACGAGCGGAGCTAAAAGATAAATACAAGGTGGCTAAGCGAGAGGCGAAAAAGTCCGTGTCAGAGGCAAAGAACACAGCGTACAAGAGAATGTATAAGCGACTAGAGACGAAAGAAGGAGAATATGAAATTTTTAAGATTGCCAGGGCAAGAGAAAGTAGAAAACAAGACTTGAGAATGGTCAAGTTTATAAAGGTTGCGGATGGAAAAGTATTGCTGAAGGAGAACGACATCAACGCGAGATGGAAAACTTACTTCGATAACCTTTTCAACATAAGGAACCCTAACCAACAAACTACGATTAGTATACCAAATCAACCAAACCAACAAAACAGGTGTTACTGTAGAAGCATCACAGTCGACGAAGTTACGAGAGCGTTGAAGAAAATGAGAAGGGCTAAGGCGGTGGGCCAGACAACATACCGATTGAAGTATGGAAGTGCCTGGGAAACGAGGGTCTGCAATGGCTAACAGACTTATTTAACACCATCTTCAAAACCGGGAGGATGCCAGAGCAATGGAGAATCAGTTCCATAGTCCCCATATATAAGAAAAAAGGAGATGTCCAATGTTATGCAAATTACAGGGGAATAAAGCTATTGAGTCACACGATGAAACTATGGGGTCATTTTAAATTTGGAGGACTAGTTAAGTAAATTGTATTATATTAGGATAATTGTTGTAATTTTTTAAAATAATAAAAAATAAAAAAACAAAACTTACTCTTTCTATCTTTCATCTGCTTTCAACCACCCCCCCCCCCAAATACACCACACACTGTAAATCCTTGAAATTCTCCCAGAAATCAAACACACACGATCTCAATCTTGTGAACGCGGAATATAAACAAGATTGGAGTAGAAGAACAATGAATTGAATCACAACAGAATATCTTCGATTAATAATCAGAAACCTACAAGAGGTCTTGTGCGATTTCGCACAGATACAGTGATAATGAACGAAAAGCTTAATTACAAAACGAAAACTAGCTATTTATACTAAAACATAGAGTTCTCGCGCGAGATCACTTTCGCGTGGATCAAGATTTCGCGCGGCAGCAGTCTTTCGCATGGAGCCTTTCTCGCGTGGTCTGCGACTCGCGTATGACTTGCTTCTCGCGTGGATGCTTCTTTTCGCACAGATCTGTTTTGCCGAGCCTTGTTTATCTCCTACAATCTCCCCCTAGGCTCGGTGAAACATGATCAATCAAAGTCAACGTTAGCCTTTGAGTAAGATCCAGCATAAGCATACCATTTATTCCTCAGGATTCGGTCAATCATCCATACGTACTGGCAAGATAGAAAGTAAACAGACTCATCAGCTGAGATAGGGCAGTGTAACAGCTTGGATAAGTCGTCTTTGCCAAACTTCATTAAGTCTGCTGGATCAATGATTCGATAAGACTTGTCAATACATTTGATCACAGCGTGACCAGAATCCTTTTCACATCTCCAGGATAGAAGTTGCTTCAAAGAGTTTGGAGGAACTGGAGCATGCACAGGGACTTTTCTGATGAATTTAGGATGTTGATAGACACGTATTTTCATTGGAGCTTTTGTATTTTCATCAATTCGTGTTGTGTCATCTATCAACTTCGATTTAGCAGTCCTAAAGTCTTTGAAATTTGTGCGCATCTCCCTTCTAATCATGGATCTTATGAGCTCAGCTTCACTGTGATTACTATCATTGAAGAATGGAGCTTTGCCCATAGAGTATAAATCAGCAGCACGTAATGTATGAAAGTCTTGTGTGCTCTTTAAATAATCAATCTCTCCGTTTCTTCTCTTTATCACATACATTCTTTTCTCACCATCATAAGCCCAGCTGATTACGTGAGACATCTCACCATACTTTTGTTTTGGCTTAGATATAAACAAGAAGTGAGCTTCAGTAGGTGGTGGTGGTGCTTTGAATTGCAAACCTCCTCTAGTGTATAATGCAATCTGACCAGTATGATCTGTCTTTGTAGTACCAGTAGGAGTTTCACCACTCACAGTCTCTGTAGGAATTTCTCCTTCTTCAAGATTAATGTCCTTAAATAATTCTTGAAGATTGTTGCCAAAAATATCTGTGTACTCGGTCTGTTCCTCCAGATCTACAGTAACCTTATCAATCGAGAGATACCTTTTCAGAACAATCTTAGCTTAGTGATGACTAACTAAGACACACAATCACAAAGGAAGAGAGTAGATGATCGATTTTGATATATGCGAAAATAGGTTTCGGATGAAGTGCGATTAGGGTTTTCGGGTGTGAGATTAAGCGACAAGTGATTTTGTTCTTTTCACTGTGACCTTTTATACCCCTGAGTAGTCACGCGAAAATCCAGTTTCGCGAAACATCCATTTTCGCACGACTTTCTCTGTCACGCGAGTCAGTTAGATTTCAAAATTTTTCAAAAGTTTCAAACTTTTCAATCCTTTGATTTTCAATGAATTTTGTCAACATAAAATGTTATTTACCAAGTGACCAATTATTTTAATGAATCTTCAATTTTCAAACATTTTCTTGTTATGTAATTGTCCTAAAACTAAAACACTATAAAAGTGAAATAAAAACAAACACTTACAGACATACAAATAACAAAAGAATAAATACAATTAAAGAATCAAGATCGGATTTGCTTGTTTTGTATAAATTTTCATAATGAGATCATATAGTTCCTTTGTCAAGTTAAGACTCTGTCCGGCTTTATTTAAAATAACTGGTTAAGTTGATTGTCAATATCTTTTGTCCTTTTAAACTTATACTTCAGGTTTTACTCAGACACATAATGAGTGATATATATCATGTTTTGTGTTGATTTAATATAAGTCAGTGGATCCCACAATCAGAACTTCTGTAGACTTATTATTATCCTTCAAGACACTATTGAGATTTTTCAAGTCACCCCAATTTGACTTAAACCATGCATTGATGATCAGTGATACCATTTATTGTAATCCTAAATATAACTATTTGAGCATAACTAGCCTGAGAAATATTTCTTAACCCGGAATATTAACAAGTTTAAGGACTTACTGACAGCCATCCGGACTTACGTCTGCCCTCTCAAGATGTTTAGGACTTACAAGCCATTCGGACTTACATGCCCCATCTTTCGATTTTGCCTTCCAAAGTTAAAAACTATTCTCAAAATCAGAAAATATATACCATATAGTATGTATGTCATATAGACATATCTTTTGATTTGTTGTGCTTCTTGGCATCTTTTATCCTATATGGCCTTTTTTTCTTTTGGCATCTTTTTGCTCAATTATTTTCTTTTGTATTTTTCTCTTTTGTTCCTTTTGTAATTTTATCTTTTATATATATAGAGAGTTATGATAATCACTGAATCAATCATATACAGGCTTGAGTATGACAAGATTATATCTCTCAGTCTGTGTTAGAACATTTTTGACACATAACCCTGATATGTTCCCCACTGAATCATATTTCTTTAATTCAAGTGTAATCACTCAATTATGATCTTTTCATTTCTGAAAGCAAAGCCTATCAACATATCAAACATAATCCAAGTGTATTCGTATTTAAGCCTTTGAAAGTACTTATACTCGTTTTGAACTTTGTAATATCATTTCTCATTTAAGCATGAAAATTTCTTCTTTTTGATTTTGGCAATCCTTTGATCTTAACTCCCCCTAAGACCAAAAATATTTTTCAAAACTTGCTTTTCTAATTTTCTCCCCCTAAAATTGTGATTGTTCTTTAAGAAACAATTGCAATTTTATGCATTATTAAAAACTGAAAAATCTTTTTGTGAAGATTCATTAAACCAATTTATCCAAAGTTAATCATTCCCAATGATTGCACTAGGAATCAAATCGAGAATGATCAAACGCCTTGGTAAATAAATCAGATTGAGTAACCTGAATACCCAAGAAAAATGAAATTTCTCCAAGTGAACTCATCTCAAACTTCTTCTTCATCACTTCTTCGAACTCTGTGCACATACTATCATTTGTGGAGCCAAAATAATATCATCGACATAGATTTGAACCAAAATGATATCATCGCCTGACTTTCGGATGAATAAGGTTTGATCAATTGCACCTCTTGAATAACCATTTGCAAGCAAATGTTCAGTCAGAGTTGCATACCAAGCACGAGGTGCTTGATGTAAACCATATAATGCCTTATCCAACTTGTAAACATAATCAGGATGATCTGGATCTTCAAATCCAGGAGGCTGACAAACATAAGTTTCCTCTTTCATTTCTCCGTATAAAAACGCAGTCTTAACATCCATCTGATACACCTTGATGTTCATGAATGAAGCAAAGGCTAAGAAAATGCGTATTGCTTCTAGTCTTGCAACTGGAGCATACACTTCTTCATAATCTAAGCCTTCAACTTGATAAAATCCCTGCACCACAAGGCGTGCTTTATTTCTAACTATAACACCCTTTTCATCCGTCTTATTCCTAAAAATCCACTTTGTTCCAATCGGAAGCTTATCTTTTGGTAGTTCAACAAGATGCCAAACATTGAGCTTCTTGAATTGCATCAACTCATCCTGCATTGCTTCTATCCAGCTGTTTTCTTTAAGTGCCATTTCCACATTCTTGGGCACTGTTTGGGATATAAAGCAAGCATACAGACATGTGTTGATTGCTCCTGATCGACTTCTGGTAACTACACCTTCGTGTAACGGGCCAATGATTGCTTCAGTTGGATGAGTTTTATGTATTCTCAATTGAGGAATCTCATCTGCAACCATTCCATCTTCCAAATTTGTAATATGTTCAACATTATCAAGAACTTCTTCAGTATGTTGAGATAGAGGCACATAAGTTTCATCAATTGTGTCATCTGAAATAGGAGTTTCAGAAGCAGTTGACACATTTGGAGACTCATCAAATGGAACCTGAATGATCTCTATCGGTGTGTGTATAGTGTCTGAAGAAGAAGAAGATAATGGAGAACTCAACGATTCTTCCTGCTCCTGAGTAGGAATTTGTTCTGAAGAAATATCTAAAGACTCAGAACAGACAGATACTGGCACAGAAGCTGTCGGAATATCTTTGGATGATGAAGCAGTAGCAGAATCATCAGATATCAAAGAAGGAAGTTCCTCAATTATTTGGTTATCCAAGGTGATTGATTGAGAATTAGAGTCTGCAGATGAAGATTTAGAAATATTAAAATTTATGAACAAAGATTCATAATCATACACCCATGAAGGAGCTGAACCTGCATCAGTTATGTTAAGTTCGTGCCAATCAATGTTAAATGACTCGATTATTTGTCTAGTTCTTTTATTATAAACACGATATGCAACCTTATTGGCAGCATATCCCACAAAGTAACATTCATCAGCCTTTTCAGAAAATTTTGAAGATGATTCGGTTGTATGTAACAAAGTGCAACAACAACCAAAGGCTTTAAAATATTTAACTTTGGGTTTGTGATTATAAAATATTTCATAAGGAGTCTTGTTTAATCTTTTGTTGATTAACACACGATTCTGAACATAACATGCAGTATTTACTGCTTCTGCCCAAAAAAATAACGGTAATTTGGCGGCAGAGATCATTGTTCTAGCAGCTTCAATTAATGTCCTATTTCTTCTTTCTGCAACCCCATTCTGCTGTGGAGTGCCAGCAGCACTGAATTGTCTGGCAATTCCCTTGGATTCACAGAACTCATTCAGAGTTTGATTGCAAAACTCTGTCCCGTTGTCACTTCTGATGCATTTTACCCTTTTCTCAGTCTGATTCTCCACCAAAGTAATGAATTTGATCAAAAGTTGTGGAGTCTCATCCTTAGATGCTAAGAAAAACACCCAAGTAAATCTTGAAAAGTCATCAGTAACAACCAAGCAATAAGATCTTCGACCCAAACTTAGAACACTTACTGGACCAAAAAGATCCATATGTAAGAGTTGTAAGATTGATTCGACTGAGTTGTGTGCAACTGGTTTATGAGGAAGTTTATGTTGTTTACCTTTTGAACATGACAAACAATGTTCTGTTAAATGATATTCTTTTTCAGGTAAACCAATTACATGATTTCCACGTACAAGTTTATTCATATTTTTAAGATTGACATGTCCTAATCGACGATGCCATAACATGGAATCATTCTCCGAGGCTTTGGATAATAAGCAAGAGGCGGTTACCAAAGAATTAGAACAATGCATATCAAGAAGATATGTGTCATTGTCTCTCGGAGTCCTCATCAAAACCCATTCTTCTGGAACAACAAAACCTGGTTTTAATATTAAGCATTCATTATTAGTAAAGTGTGTTGAATATTGTTTGTCACAGATTTGAGACACACTTAGCAGGTTATGTTTTAGTTCCTCAACAAAATTAACATTTTCAAAACTCAGGACGCCATTTGTAACTGTACCCCTTTTAGTAATTCGTCCTCCTCTATCTCCTGCAAATATCACTCTTCCTCCGTTGTATGATTGTACATCTTGTAGTAGTGATAAATTACCAGTCATATGTCTTGAACAACCGCTATCAACATGCCATAGACTGTCAGTAGCCTTTTGCGGTTGTCCCTGCATTAGTAACAAAATTACTTAGATTTTGGTACCCAAGTCAAACATGACTTGAGCACATTCTGAGTTGCAGTAAGACAAAATGATTTGATATTATTATATTTTGTTTTCACATCAATCTTTTCATTTATGATTTTAGGCTTGACATTTTCGTTTATGTCATTGGTCAAATTCTTATCCCGTTTGACATTAAATTCATTAGCAACCTTTGATTTCATATTATTTAATACTTTTCCACGAGTGAAAAATAATTTTCTGTTATGAGAAATAGAATTATGAAATCTTTGTTTACTTAATGATTTGTGTCTAAAAGGACAATTATTTGCCAAGTGATTTGTGTTTCCACACTGAAAGCATCTCTTCAGTTGTGTGTGGAAAACAAACTGTGGATGACAATTATTAAAATTATCATAAAAACCAAAGTCAGATAGACTAGGTTTAACTTTCTCCACAGTCTCTCGAATCTTTGTCTCATTTGACAATTGCAAATTCATCTTTTGCAGATTCGAGGAAATTGAAGTATTACGACCACTTTGATTCGGAGATTTGGCAATTTGACTTGTGAAATTGATGGTGTTGGAATATGAATAGGCTTTGTCTTTGCTGGAGTAGGACCAGACTTTGAATGTGCTGGAGAAGGACCAGACTTTGAATGTGCTGGAGAAGGACCAGACTTTGAATGTGCTGGAGAAGGACCAGACTTTGAATGTGCTGGAGAAAGACCAGGCTTAGTTATACGGATTGGTGCTGGAGAAGGACCAGGCTTTTGAATTGTGAGATTGCATGCAGAAGAATTATTCACTTGCAAATCTGGGCTACAAACATCTTGATTCATAATGTTAGCATTATAATGAAGTTTATTTTTAAAGAATCGAGAGTTCGTTTCTTTAAAAATATGTTCTTCATTTTCAATAACACCCTTAGAAATGAATCGACTCTTAAAATCATTTTCAATTCTTTCCTTTTGATTAGCCCTTTGATTTGCATTCAAATGATTTTTACTATTAGATTGCAACTCATTCAAATCAAACTTCTTTTCATTTCCAGATAAATTTTGAGTACAAGCAGATTGTGAAACTTTTACATTCTTATTATTTAAACACTCATTCTCTTTCTCATCCTCACTATCACTTTCCCAATCTTCAACCAACCCATCCACCTTCATTTTATCTGCAAAAAGATTTTCAGGTGATTGTTTAGTTTTGGGTGCTGTGATAGGATCAACTGATAAGTTTATTTTAACAGAAGGTTTTATGTTTTGAGATGGAGAAAATCCAATCCCATAAACCATATCAGAATCACAAATATTCTCAGAGGAGGGTAAACATGAATAGTCATGATTAATTGGAGGAGCAATGTTAGAAAACCCAACACCACATTTTCCTCCTTTAATTTTCTGAGTCATTTGTGACTTGATAATACCCTCAACCATCGTTGATGAAAGTTCAAATTTCTCAACAGTCAATTTAACCGTGGCTAATTCACTGTTGAGTCTGTTAATTTCTAGAGCGAGTTCATTATTTCTATTTGTCAAGTCATTATTAGTACATTCTTTATCATGAAGATTTAATTTCAAATTATAAATTGTTTTGTTTAAACCTTCAAGTTTTTCTTTAAAAATCCTTTCATTTGACTTGTGTTTACTCGCTTGATACTGAAGTTTTTCAACTTCCATTATCAGGCTTTCATTATGAACTCTGTATCTTTGAACTTTCTCAACACATGCATTTTTACATAAGTCATCATATACCTTGGGTTCTGAAGTTTCTCCTTCTGTTTCCTCTGCCTTCTTGACCATGAAAGCTTTCATTTTATCAGTTGGTTCTTCCACTGGAGCACTAACAACAGTCTTTAGATCATTACATGTGCTTTTGACTGTGAGCTCAACAGTATTATCTTCAAACACAATCTTTTCTTTATCATCCTTCTCAACCTGTTCTTTCTTCTCAGCTTTCTCTTTCTCCTCTTCAATTCTTTCCTTCTCTTCTTCTTCTGTAGCAAACAAGCCTTCCAACAAATCACCAGACACAAATTCAGCAAATAAGTTTTCTTCCTCTTCTGGTTCTGGCACAATCTTTGCAATGAGTGCATGAGACAAAGTCAGATCAAGAGCCTCCATTTGATCGGACCAATCGTATTCAGCATTAGTTTGAGAAACTAGAGCTTTAGGACCACAAGAAGTACTTGCTTTGTCTTTCTTCTGCTCTATCTCTACAGTCACCATCTTCTTTGGGGCTTCAGTTTGAGCTGTTTTGGTTCAGTACACTCTCTGGCGAAATGACCTGGTTTGTTACAGTTGTAACACCTCAGGTTGGATTTGTCGAAACCAATTTTGCTAGAATTATTGACACCAAACATTTTCCTTCCAGTTCTTCTAGCAAAATTCTTCGCCCTGTAGACAACCATGGCCATCTGATATTTGATGTCGTTCTCTTCAACATCATCCGGATTAACTTGTTGAAGATCATCAACAAGAATATTTGGAGCAGACAGTCTTCCGGCCATAAAAGCTTCATAACTTGACATAAATGTGGTAAAAAGAGCAAGATGCTCCTCAGCGATCTGGACATTCTGCTTGGATGGATTAGTGGTAGCAACATAAGCATGTTGACCACTATGAGAATCTTGAGGTTGAGAGACTTGTTGGTGAATGATGGGGGAATAATGTTGAGCTGCTGGAACATGAACTTGATGAGTTACTGCTGGTTGCATATATGAAGAAGCTGCACTTCCCGATTGTTGTTGCTGACACATTTGTGTATAACTGACATAGTAATTTGGATTACTAGCCATCTTTGCGTAGAGAGCAGTTCCTTCAGCACCTAGAGAACTGAGATGATTAGCAGCTCGCTGCTTATCATCCATAGCATAAGACTTGATAGTTGAGATGAGATCGGTCAACTGAAGAGTATACAAGTCTTTTGTTCTCTTTATCAAAGTACAGTTGTTATTCCAACTGTAAGGAAGTGAGTTGAGTAACTTCTTGTTCACAGTAATAGGTTCCATAGTAATACCAGCACTCTTCATTTTAGTGACCAGTCTAACAAACCTAGCCATTTGAGCTTCCAATTCCTCACCAACAATGTGATTGAACATGTTGAATTCCTGATTCAACATATCCTTCTTGCTCTCTCTCATGTCTTTGTTTCCCATTATCTGAGATTCCAGAGCATCCCATAGCACTTTTGCACCCCTGAACTCTTGAAACTTTTGTGAGATCTCAGTAGTAAGAGCCATTGTAATTGCAGCATACGCCTTATCATCCAATTCCAGTCTCTTAATGTCGTCTTCATCCCACAAATGTTCAGGTTTCTGAACCATTTCTCCTTTGTCATTTTTGTACAACGGAATGTAAGGACCATATTGAATAGACCTCCACATTTTAGGTTCCGTGTAAATGACATATCTTTCAAATCGAAACGCCTAATCGGTATAATCATCTTCACATAAAAGCCTCGGTGGCTTGTTACCAGTTCCAATCTCAGTGTCTAGATGAAGAGAAGCAGTAAGATGCTTCAAATTAGGTGTAGTTGAAGCCATGATGAGCAGAAAGTTAGAAATCAGAATTCTCGTGCGAAAAGCAACCTTGTGCGAAATCAGGTTTCGCGTGGACAGAGTTTTCGCGTGCGAAGTTGTGCTTCGTGCGAAATTCCAAAGATACCTTTTTATGCAAATCGCACAAAAAGTGAAATACCTAACTGAGCGAAAACACCCTGTTTTCGCGTGCGAGAACGTGCAGAGCAAGCGAAAACTTCGAGTTTGTGCTGAAACAGATTACCAACTGTTTGTTCTTGCGAATTTCACCTCCAATTCACTGATTAAGTTTGATTGAACCCATTTTAATCCATTTTAATGAATTTTAAGTCAATTTTAATCAAAATTAAGCTTAAAGTTCACTAATTATGTTCAATTAGGTCCAGATCAGTCCAAATCTTCCACAATTGAGCAGCATAACGTTTCCATCTCAGAATCTAAGGTAATCAATGATGAATTCTTCAAAAATCAGGTAGAACTCAATCCAATTCTTCTCCAAATCGTGGTTCAAGAGCCTAATGCTCTGATACCAATTGTAAATCCTTGAAATTCTCCCAGAAATCAAACACACACGATCTCAATCTTGTGAACGCGGAATATAAACAAGATTGGAGTAGAAGAACAATGAATTGAATCACAACAGAATATCTTCGATTAATAATCAGAAACCTACAAGAGGTCTTGTGCGATTTCGCACAGATACAGTGATAATGAACGAAAAGCTTAATTACAAAACGAAAACTAGCTATTTATACTAAAACATAGAGTTCTCGCGCGAGATCACTTTCGCGTGGATCAAGATTTCGCGCGGCAGCAGTCTTTCGCATGGAGCCTTTCTCGCGTGGTCTGCGACTCGCGTATGACTTGCTTCTCGCGTGGATGCTTCTTTTCGCACAGATCTGTTTTGCCGAGCCTTGTTTATCTCCTACACACACCATTACACCCCACCCCACAAAACCCTAACCTCAAACCCCATCAAATCTCCACCATTTCAACCCCAACAACCAGAATCAAAATCTTGAACCCACAACCACCAAGCACGAACAAATTGGTCAAAGATTGCACCTTTTTAGTGCGATTTTCACCATATTTTCATCTGCTTGTTGGGTTTGGTTTCTCTCTCTAGAAATTGTTTCACTTTCTCTCTCTACGGTGAAATGTGTTGGACAGAATAGAAGCAACTTTTTGGGCGTGGTAGTGGCTTTTAAGAGGTTGTTGCCTGAATGGGGCTGCCTGAACTGCCCTAGATAAGGAAACGCTTTACTGTATCAAATCTATGCATATCTTGACAGAGGCACAATTACAGAGGCTAACAAAAAGTGTTAGTCACGGAACTTGTTGAAGAAGGAGGGGGAGGCCGTCGGAGAAGTCGAGGCCCTGGTGGTCGATGTCGCAGACGGCGAATCCAGCCTTGGCGAGGTGGACGGAGGTGAGCTGGACGAACCAGCTAGACTCGTCGGAGTAGTCATGGACGACGCAGATGGCGCCGGAGATCGGCGCCAGAGTGGGGGGTCCATGACTGCGTGAAGAGTTTCAGACCTCGAGGGTTTGTGAAGTGGCCAAAGGTGTGGGCGACGGAGTGACGGTAGTAGAATTGCTCCGACGTTAGGGTTCCGAAAGGGCTGCTTTTGTTAGCCTCTGCAATTGGGTGCACCATCGTTAATGGTGGGGGGTGGGGGTGGTGAGGTGGGGTTGTTAGATTATATTCAAGTTTGGTTTTTATTATTTATTGTTTTAAAAATTACAACAATTATCATAATCTAATATAATTTACATAACTAGTCCTTCGAATGTAAAATGACCAAAGTACCCTCACATTTAACTGTAAAAACTAACAGAGTTAGTGTCAGGGACCAAAACCGTTACAAAAAAGAAACCATAGGGCATTATTTGATTAATATTTCTTTTTGGACTGAAATGGTTAAAATGGTTAAACCACATGGACCGAAACTGAAATTTACTCTTTATTTTAATAGATATAATTAATAACAAATTTAATATAGACATCGATAAAGGATTTACAAATAGTTACTATATATAATATATTTTTATATGCAATACATGTAAGCAACTTTAGTATGGCAGACATTGGGGATTATTATAATAAACAATTATAACAAAAAACAGTAAAAAAGTTATATAACATACTATGAAAACTAGTCTAGATGCATACCTTTAATTAAGTTGTAGCAACCAATAGATAATTACAGGAGATCCGTACAATAGTCCACTAATCGAAGCACCTATAACAAATAATAATTCAAAGTAACTATATATTAAAATCTTGGTATACATTGATATTTTAGTGTTGATAAACAATCCCAAACACCGTTAACAATAATTTATTGTTGTATTTTATAGCAATATGTGCATAAAACTATTTATTGTTGTATTTTATAGTAATAAGCGCATAAAACTTTTTAATCAACAATCGCAAATGCAAAATACATGAAACATCTTCTCTTTGCTTATGTACCCCTTCTTATCATTTGCCCATTCACAAATAAATTGATAAAAGTTTTAATCTCTCATTAGAAATCAAGTATTTCTAGGTGTTCATACTGCAACAATTTTTATTAATTATAACCCTAGTAAAAAAGGCAATTCAAGTTTTGGTTTGATTGATGTTTTTTGGGTGATGTAGAATGACAGAAGCAAAGGGAAAAACTCAAGCACCAGCAAATTCACCTGATATGCAGTCTATTTTGAAGCGTTGTGAAAATTTTGAAAAGGAAGTGTGGTCACTCAAACTTAATTTGGCTTTATGAACAGGTACAAACAAACATAACTGCCATCATATGCATTGAGAACATATATATCTACACATATACAAGTTGCTCTTTCTCAGAAAGTATTTCACATACCTAATAATACATTTCAGGAATTATATAGGTATTTACAGAGTCAATTAACAGGTTAACTCAAAAGTGCTTTCTTTCTTACAAAAAGTGTTCCATCAACAAGTTTCTATAAGCATTGTTTCTACTTTTGAGAGTTGGTGTGGCTTGGTGTGGATCGGATCTAGCATAATTCAAACTTAAAACAGATAAGGTACAAGCAAATGTGTTCAGATTAGATTCGATCAGATCAGAACAAACAACTCAGATCTCAAACAAACATCATCACGCATCTTCTTCTTTAAACATACCGAAACCCTAATTTTGAGTATAAATCACCGAACAATAAGAATTTCCGTTGAGTATAAAGTCTGTTGGATAGAAAAAACATACTGAAACCCTAAATATGGAGCGTGAGATCACAATCTGCGTAGATCTTCGAAAAGCCCTAATTTTCGACGGTGTACCGATTGGATTCAGGTGAAACGTCTTTATACATAGATCTTCGACGGTGCTCCGGCAAGGTGTGATGTAACTTGATAAGCAGGTGCTCCAGCAAGGTGTGATCGAACAGCCCTAATTTTTAAGGTGCAGAGGAAACTAACCATCATAAGAAAACTAGCCATCATAAGGAAAGTTTAAAGTAATTCGAAATGTTATATGTCGATTTTAATAAATAAATTCCACTAGTGATGCTTGTAAACTTCATGCATATATTAATTATCACTACTAGAAATTAAAGTAGGTAGTTGCAGGCTTGTTTACGGTCATCGATTTAGAGAAAATTATTTTCTGAAATATTTGCGATCAATATATATAATTAAAATTTATTTCATTTTCTTAATAATCTTGTGACTGTTTTGTTGCCATATCCATATTGTCGCAAACTTTGCAGTCGTTAGACAACCGAATATGTTTTGTGTTGGTATAAAAGCCTAGATACTCACAAACAATACACAATAAAGATAGCAAACAGAAGCTTTCGATGAACCGGAGCAATATTATTCAGGAATAGTTTTTGAGTGCATGCCTTACAAGCCAAAGCTAAATGCTTTAAATAGACTAGGAAATAACGAAAAATACTCACTAGCACAGCCTAACAACTTAGAGCCGTTAAGCATTTTATTCAAAAATATAAATAAAAACAACTAGCACGTGTGCATGACTTTCTCAACAGCTCCAGCGCATGATACTTGGTTTGAATCATTCTTCATCACCCGACCTTGATTCAAACTCCATGACTCCCAGCTTGTATTTGAAATATACGAACTTTTCTCTTGTTAAAGACTTTGTCAAGACATCTGCAAGTTGATTATGAGTGCTGCAATACTCCAGATTCACCTGCTTCTGAATGACCATTTCTCGAATAAAATGATACTTGAGTTCAATGTGCTTCGAACGACTATGCATTATAGGATTCTTGGACAGATTAATAGCCGACTTGTTATCACAATAAATAACAGTAGGTTCATTTTGATTAAACCCAAGATCTTCAAGAATTCTCCTTAACCATATAGCTTCGCACGTAGCTCCAGTTGCTGAGATATACTCAGCCTCAGTACTTGATAAAGCAACTGTGTTTTGTTTTTTAGAACTCCAAGCCACAGCACCACTGACAAGTGAGAAAGCAAAAGCCGAAAGACTTTTTCTATCATGAAGACTACTAGCCCAGTCACTATCACTGTGAGAAATCTCAAGGGATTAAGTTGATTGGTCACAGTCTGTGACCAATCAACTTAATCCCTTGAGATTTCTTGTACCATATACCAAGACTTGATGTACTTGCTACATATCTGAGAATTCTTCTTGCAGCTCCTAGATGAAGCTTAGAAGGTTCCTGCATAAAGGCCAGGTCAGGTCTCGAATGTGTTAAGTAAATGAGACCTCCCACTAAACTTTGAAACATTCCTTCTTCTACCTTGTCCGCCCCATCATTGAGTAGAAGTTTTTCATTGCAATTCATTGGTGTGTACTCTGCCTTGCAGTGTTTCATTCCAAACCTGTCGAGAAGAGTATGAGCATACTTTTCTTGACATAAAAGAATTCCACACTTGGTTTGCCTGACCTCAAGACCCAAAAAGTACTTGAGTAACCCCATATCTGTCATCTCGAACACTTGTTTCATCCCATGCTTGAACTCACTGACCATCTTATCACACAAAGATGTACAGATAATATCATCGACGTACATACACACATAGATGACATCACCTGTATTATTTCATTTGACATACATAGTAGGCTCATTGTGACTTCTTTGATATCCATGTTCCATGAAATACCCATCAATCTTGGAATACCAGGCTCTAGGAGCTTGTTTTAAGCCATATAAAGCCTTGTTTAACTTATAAACCATCTCAGATTTTCCTTCAACCATGAATCCCTCGGGCTGCTCCACATAAATTTCTTCAGATAAATCACCATTTAAGAACGCTGACTTGACATCTAGTTGATGTAAGTTCCATTCCATTTGAGCAACAACAGCAAGCATAACTCGAATGGTCTCAAATCGAGCTACTGGAGCAAAAGTCTCCTGGTAATCAATTCCTTGCTGTTGAGAGTAACCCTTGGCAACTAGCCTGGCTTTGTGCCTTAAATTAGGACCTCGCCGTTAGCACCGAGTTTAGTTTTGAATAACCATTTGACACCAACTACATTTTTACCAGGCGAAAGAGGTACTAGTTGCCAGGTTTGATTTCGTTCAATAGCTTGTAATTCTTCCCTCATTGCATCTTGCCATTCTTTATGTTTTGCAGCTTCTCCACTGTGATAATCTTTTAGCCATGCAGGTGGTCTAGAAGTTCTTTTTGAGGGGCCAGGTAAATCGAGTGGTTCATGGTTTGTGGTAGGTGATGAAACATGGGATGTATGGTTATTGTTGAAATAGTGGTATGCATGTGGTGTACTTTCTACAGTGGAGGTGAAAGTAGGTTGAATAGTAGTAAAAGTAGAGTTTGACTCTAGGTGAGTAGGGTTATGCAAGTGGGTAGTACTTTCAGGCATGTTACTGTTGGATAAAGAGGGTGATTCAGTGAGAAATGGATCTACAAAAGAGTAAGATGTGACAGGACTTTCTTCATTATTATTCCATGACCATTTTTCATCTTCAAGGAAAATCACATCTCTTTTGCATGAGAATTGTTTTGTGTGTGGGTTATACAATCGGTACCCTTTGCTTTGTGTTGAGTACCCAAGAAAGATGTTCTTTTCAGATCTATTGTCACACCTCAACCTTAACGGCAGAAACGTCGAGATGTGAGGGTTACGATTGTTCATAGACGCATAATGCTATTTAATAAATCCAAATATATTATTCATAAGTTTTATTATTAACATTATAAGCAAAAGTTTCAACAAAGAATACATCATGTACAAATGCTACAAATAACATGATCTTCCATTTTATCTCTAGGTCCAATCCTAGTTGTAATAAGCTTCAAAGTGTAGAACACATAATTAAGGTATTCCTAAAACATATTAAAAATAAAAGGTCAACATAAAATGTTGGTGAGCATTCCATAGTTTTCAATACATATAATATATAAAAGATTGCAATTCAAGTCATAAGTTAGTGAATAAAGTGATTAGGGATGTTATGAACAATGCAACAATCAAACCTTGACAAAGTTTTACAAGTGTCAAACGTTAAAAGTATATACGATTAGCTAAGTGTACTTGGATCAACCAAGCAGGCTTGTCAGACCCATAGATCTATGACGTCACCAGGCTAGCAATAGTTAATGATTGTACATATAACGCCATAACATGGTAACCACAAAAATTTAACTAACCACAACTTTTACATGATGAATTGCCATAAAGTTTACAAGTCTCGAATAAGTTTACAAGTGCAATGATATAAGTTAACATGTTTCACCCCAAAGTGTGAAAATAAGAAAAAGGGGTATGGAAAATACTCACATTGATATATGCATTACAAGATGATAATAAAAGATTAAACGATGATCCAAAAGATAATCCCAAAGTATTCAATTCAAGGCACCTAAATATGTATTACAAGATGAATGTTAAAGTTGATAATATGATTAACGTTCAAATAAGAATTAGGGTTTTATTAGTTTTAAGGTTAATAAGTAATAAGTTTATAAGGTAATTATTTACATTTTTAATCCTCTTGAAGAATTATATATGTAAATATTTTTAGAAATGCCCCTAAGTATAAACATTTATAAGATTCAATATAAAAAAGTTCTATAATTATTTAACATTAATTGGAATGACGTTTTGTTTAATAGCAAATTATTAATCTCAACCTTTAGTTAGTATATTTTAGAAGAAGAATAATAATTTGTGAAATTATAAAACTTTAATTAATATAATGCCCATTAATATTATAAAGGTTTGTTGTTTCAAGTCCAATTTTACATAAATAATTATTTAATTATTTTAAAAGAACTCATTTGTAACAACATATAGAGTCTAAATATAAGTTTTAAATAAACATTTGAAAATAACCATGATTTTAAAGAAATAACGTTTGAACCACAACTAATTTATTAGTTGAAACCCATTTTTAATAGGATTTAACCAAGAATAATGTTTGTTAAAATGTTTTAAAACAAGTTATTTAATTTTTAAATTAATAGAATAATCCATAAAATTATTTAGTGCTCATAAAAATATTTAAAATGAAAATATGGCTGAAAAGGCCTTAAAAATAATACTTGAGGGTCCCCGGGTTCGAACCCGGGACCTCAAGTGTAACATGGAAGCCCGGAACCGGTGGACCAAGGCATACAGCCGCTGTATCACCCGGTCTTTAAATTTTATAAACACAAACAGCAGAAATCCCCAATTCTCTCAAGAACCCTAGGTTCTTGGAACCAAAATCAAAGCATCAAAAGATGTTGATTCAAAAATTAAACATGGGGCTTTTGTTCCTCGTCTAAAATAGATCAAAAGCCCTAAAGAATTACCCTTCGATGATTGTAAAATCAATGTGTGCCAGTTCAAGCTTAGGTCGCGGCCATGGTAGCTTGATTTCACGAGATATAGACGATTAAACACAAATTATTTCCACCAGAAGCTCCTAATGATGATGATAATCGAAAGCCCTCTGTCAATTCGGGATTAGAACGTTCCTAAATTGGAGTTCGAGTAAGTTGCAGGTCCGATGGAAGTGGGTGGTCGAATTCGGTGTGGTGGTTTGTTTCAGGTGTAATTGAGTGTTGCAACGTTTTAGTAATAGATAGAAATTCGATTAGGTCGAATTAATTTGATTATTATTAGCTCTAAATGTTCGAACGGTTCTTATGATTAATAGGTTTCGGTTACTAAATCAATCGAGGTTGTAACCGACGTTTGAAGGTGATTAATTGATGTGTACAAGTTCGAAACGTATATACGAACCGATTAGTACCATTTGGGATTGAAATGACAACTTAAAATGGCGTTTTTGGGGTGGCCGGAGCTCGGCCGGAAGTTGGCCGGAGCTCCCGCCGGAAAAACGAGGAAGAGAGGGGGGGTGGCGTTGGTTTTAAAAATATTTACAGTTTTGATCCCTGAAGTTTAGAACCCTATTATTTTATGTAAAACCTTCTATTTTAAAGTTTAATAAATGACATTAAGACCCCTTGACTTATTAAATCCAAGTTTTAAACATTTATAAGTTTAATATTTTTTTTACAAATCATTATTATTAATAACAATGTTATTATTATTATTATTATTGTTATTATTATTAGTTATTATTATTATTATTATTATTATTATAATTATTATTTTATTTAAGATTATTATCACCTTAAATAATAATAGGTAAACATTATAACACTTATAATGTTATTATTATTCATTAATTTGCTAATCACCAAATTAATTATTAAGTATAACAAATCCTCCAAGTTTCAAAACGACATAAAAGGTCCTTTTATAAACTTAACGAAGTTAACCTTTTAATTAATAAAAACACGAGATGTTACATCTATTATCTAATTTCTTTCTTTGTTGAACAGGAACCAACCCATACGCGATACACCCAAAAATTTTCATATGAGTTACAGTTGGTTTCGTACCTGTCCATGCTTCATAAGGTGTCTGATTGACAAGGGCCTTTGTGGGGAATCTGTTGATGGCATAGACTGCTGTGGCTGCAGCTTCTGCCCATAAGAAACCAGGTAATTCACGGTCTTGTAGCATGCTCCTTGTCAAGTTCATAACCGTCCTATTTTTCCTCTCTACCACCCCATTGTGTTGAGGTGTGTAGGGAACAGTGAGTTCTCTTTTGATTCCCATTTCTGCACAGTATGCATTAAAGTCTTTAGAGCAGAACTCACCTCCCGTATCGGATCGTAACACTTTGATGTTACTTCCACTTTCCCTTTCTACCATGGCTTTAAATATTTTAAACTTTGCAAAAGCCTCATGCTTGTTAGTCAAAAAATAGATCCAGCACATTCGAGACATATCATCAATAAACAACAGGTAATATAGACTGTTACCTAGGCTTGGCACCTGCATTGGTCCACAGAGGTCCGTGTGGATCAATTCCAACTTGTGTTTTGCACGCCATGACGTGGAGTTGAATGGCTGCTTTGCTTGTTTACCAAGAATGCAAGCTTCACAAGTAATGGAAGTATTGATTTGTGGTAGCCCTATCACCATTTCTTTGTCATGCAGGTGTTTTAGTCCATCAAAGTGTAAATGGCCATATCTGCAGTGCCATCTAAGTGCTTCTACATCAAGCTTGCTAGTAGCATTGACTTGTACTGACAACATGCATGTAGCATCAAGTATAAACATGTTGTTATTGGCAACTGCAGCCTCCATCAACTTCTTACCGGAGGCCTTGTTTATGATAGTGCACCTTCCCTCATCAAAGATCAGTGCATATCCTTTACGCATCAATTGACCAACACTAAAGAGGTTGTATTGAAGTCTTGGAGTGTAATAGACATGTTCCAACAACTTGAAAGTATCCTCTCCTGTATGGATCTTAACTGTGCCTTTTCCTTCAACAGATAGCCTCTTCTTGTCACCCAACCGAACCTCCAACTTGAATGTCTCATCCAAAGTTGTGAAGCTATCTTTACAACCTGTCATGTGATTAGAACAACCAAATTCAATGAACCACAAGTGATTAGTGTTACCCGGTTGAGATCATGCGTTGGTCATAAGCATGAAATGATCATCGATGTCTGATGGTGTAACAGCTAGAAGTAGGTGTTGATCTTCCATATCTGCTGGTTCATCATGATCTTCATTCTCTGCCATGTTGACCTGATTTTCTTCATTGTACCAACAATCTTTCTTTAAGTGCCCATATTTTTTACATACATTACGTTGAGGCACTTTACTTCTATCAAAGGTGCCTCTACCACGACTAGTGCCCCTTCCTCTAAACGATGCTCTGCTACGTCCTCGTCCACGAAAGGAGCCTTTGTTTTGATCTTGCACCACCTGGAGTGCCACTTCATCTGGTTTGTCGATTGGCTTGTTTATTTTTTCGAGTGAGCTTCTGCTATTTATTCTTTCTTCTTGAGACTGAAGTAGTCCCATTAACTTGACTGGTGTGACTTTTGACAGGTCATAGACAACTTCAATGGAGGGAGTGACATAGTCAAATTTAGAGTTAGAGTTCTCAGCCATCTAGGAAGAGGGTTATGAATGGAAGAAAATATAAGGTTGAAGAAGTGAGTTTATCAGAACCTATGCTCTGATACCAAAAATGTTGGTATAAAAGCCTAGATACTCACAAACAATACACAATAAAGATAGCAAACAGAAGCTTTCGATGAACTGGAGCAATATTATTCAGGAATAGTTTTTGAGTGCATGCCTTACAAGCCAAAGCTAAATGCTTTAAATGGACTAGGAAACAACGAAAAATACTCAACTAACCTAAAGACTAGCACAGCCTAACAACTTAGAGCCGTTAAGCATTTTATTCAAAAATATAAATAAAACAACTAGCATGTGTGCATGACTTTCTCAACATGGCGCATGATACTTGGTTTGAATCATTCTTCATCATTTTGGACGTTAATTCGCGATGCTTTATATTCGGTCACATAAGCACGTACAATAAAATTTGCCATCGTTTTTTTCAGTTATAAATGCTTAGTTTTCTATTAGTGCATAAACTTTCCGTATAAAAAAATTAAAAAAATAGTAAATACAACTAGTATTTCTAGACAAGAAAATTACAACGTTCATACCGTCTCTTTATTTGCACAATTTATTCTAACAAAAACATGTAATACAATAGAACATTTCTTTTTCTAAAAACGGCACTAGAATATTTCTAAAGACGCTATCAAATTTTGCGACCGTTTTTCCCAGTCGCAAATAGCCACCGACTTTTGTTAGGATACTAATTTTGCAACCGTTTTGATTTCAGTTGCTAATTTTGCAACCGTTTTGATTTCGGTCGCAAAACGTTCTGAAACTTTGCGTCCGTAAACAATTGTCGCAAATGCTGGAACCGTTTTGCCACCGACGTCGTTAAATTTTGCGACCGTTTTTAAATTTTGCGACCGTTTTGCCACCAAAATCTTGTTATATCACAAATTTTACTACCGTTTTGATTTGGTAGCTAATTTTGCAACCGTTTTGATTTCGGTATCAAAACGATCTCAAATTTTGAGACCCTTTTTTAGATCGCAAATTTTGGTGGCAATTGCCTAGTTTTCTATTAGTGAGAGAAGACGTGCCGCCATATATCGGCAACTAAAGATATGTGTCTCGAGTTTAGAGAACTAAAAACTGTAATTGTTGATTTCTAAATGGACGGTGCACAACATAAAATTACTGTTCCTTCACTTCCTTTATTACGTCATAATTATATATATAGTATATTATATATATAGTTATATATATAAGCAAATATAAGTAATTTATATATGACTTATATATGTATTTTATAGTTATATATAAAACTTAAGTATATTTGTATATCTAACACACTAATTTATAGTTCAACACCCTGTTTTTACTCAAAAAAAATCAAAAAAAAAAAACAAAAAACGGTCTGAACCGGTCCGGTTTCCCGGTCCGACCACCGGCTCGGGAAGAACGCCCGGTTCACCGGTGGACCGATCCCCGGTTGAACCGGTCGGACAAACACAGAGTGCATAGGAGAGTGAAGTTAGTGAAACACCTGTCAGACACACAAAAGAGAGAAGACGGCCATATATCGACAGTCTCAAGTTTACAAAACTAAAAACTGTAACTGTTGATTTTTAATGGACGGTGCACAACATAAAATTACTGTTCCTTCACTTCGTTTATTAATAGATAGATAGATAATAGGTTAATTAGTTTTCTTTATTAATCTTTTCTAAATTGAGAAACTAATGTAGAACTTCAAGTGTTCATGATGTAGCCCACAAGTACTGTGTAGTGGGCATATAGTGCAACCCACTTGCACGTCATCATCATTTTTTTTTCTTTTGTTTTTATCCCTTTATACTTAATTTTTTTGGAAGGTTACTTTTAATAAAACACACAAACAAAGCGGGATTTCCAAGCCGGGAACCCTTACGACAATCACATTACATCAAAAATAAAAGATTTCCAACCCTTTCAATCCACCCTTTCAAAATTTCCCCTACTTCTAAGCCAAAGATAAGACAATGACTTTATGTCCGCCACCAGCTCCACAACATTCCGGGTCTTCTGGGTTAAAATCCTCTCATTCCTAGCTTTCCAGATACGCCAACAAGTCACCATAAAAATCCCATATAACAACTCCTTTCTCCTCGCCGACCACCCCGAACCTTTAACCACTTCAATAATATCTCTAACAGAAAACAAGAATATAGGCGGGAGTTTAACCCACTGAGCAATACCCTGCCACGTACCTATAGCCAGACCGCAACCAGTGAACACATGATCCACACTCTCCTCATCAATCCTGCAAATATCACACATATTTTCGCCATGCAGAATATTCCTTCTATTAAGCGCCACTTTAGTAGGAATTCTATCTAACAGGAGCCGCTACATAAAGACATTGCACTTCAAGGGAAGCCACTTACACCACGAAAAGACGGAATCCATATTCAACCCAGCCAACCGATTATCCACCATCCATTGCTTCGCTTCGTGGATGGAGAAAACAATTGGGCCTCGATCATGCCAAGCCTAAGTATCCGGATGATCCAATAATAGTTGACCATGCAACAACCTGTGACACTCTATTAATTCGGTAACCTCTTGTTGCACAGCCGGGTAGTTCCTCCAAGCCCAACAAATCGGACCATCCCCATCAGGCCCCCAATCCTGTCAGCGACACTACACCATTTATTGGACTCCATCCGGAACAAATTCGGGAACATCACCTTCAATGGCACTTTAGAAATCCAAGGATCCATCCAAAACTTAATTGCCAACCCATTTCCCACACTGGCCCGAATCATATACGCACCTATGGAATCACCCACCTTGACTTTAAAACCATTCTTAACCAACTTGGACCACGTACCCGAGAGACTAGTTTTCGCTGGATAAGTCTCCCATTGTCTAACCGAACCATGTAAGGAAGCAATCACTTTACGCCACATAGCATCACCTGCCACCCTATACCTCCATAACCATTTTAAAAGGAACGCATTATTACTATCTTCCAATCGACTAAGACCCAACCCTCCATATTTCTTGGGCATCGCAACCTTATCCCAAGCTACCCAATGCACCTTCCTAACATCCGGGTCTCCACCCCACAAGAATCTTTTAATCAGCGCCTCTAATTTCATAATGATAGTCGATGGAGCCTTATATAAGGCAAAATAATAAGACGGGATACTTTCCAACACAGATTTTATCAAGACCAACCGACCACCAATCGATAGCACTTTGGATTTCCATTTCGATAGCCGAGTAGTAAAACCTTGATCACTGGCTCCCAGTTGTTAATCCTACCCATATTGGCACCCACAGTAATGCCAAGATAAGTAAAAGGAGTAACCCCCGAGCGACAACCAAGAGACTGAGCCATGGCAACCACCTCGTCTACTTCCTTCCCCACTCCAAACAAAGTAGACTTATTAATATTTATACTAAGGCCCGAGCACAAGTGAAAGACCCTTAGTAATCTTCGCAATGTACCGAAATTGTTCTCCGACCACTCTCCCATAATCATAGCATCGTCAGCATATAGCAAATGGGACAAAACTAACCCGTTCTTAGGGAGCTGAATACCATCAAACGCGCCAACCTCACAAACCTTTCTCATCATACCCGCGAAAGCTTCCATAACAATAATAAATAAGAAAGGAGACATAGGATCACCTTGCCGCACCCCCTTCTCACAAGAAAACTCAAACGTCGGGGAACCGTTCACCAAAACGGACGACCTGGCCGAAACTAAGACACCCTTTATCCACATACACCACTTTTCGAGAAACCTCATCTGTCTCATAATCGACAGCAAAAATTCCCAGTTAACATTATCATAAGCTTTAGCGAAATCAATTTTGAACATAAATAACTCCCTTTTACTTTTTCTGGCCCAGGAAAGAAGCTCACTAATAATCAATGGACCATCCAGAATATACCTCCCTGCTATGAAAGCCGATTGCGTTTCTGATATCAACCCATCGATCACCTTCCTTAAACGATTAGCTAGCACTTTTGAAATAACTTTACTGACGACGCCAATCAAATTAATAGGTCTATACTCACCCAATTCCACCGGGTCGTTTACATTTGGCACTAAAGTAATAAAGGAAGACCCCACCCCCTACTAATAACCCCCGTATCCTCAAACGCCTTAAAGACCTCCAATAACTTACCAGCGAACAAGTGCCAGAACTTCTTGATAAAACGAAAATTAAACCCGTCTGGCCCGGGCGCTTTATCACTCCCACACTCCCAAACAGCTTCTTTAATCTCATTTTCTAGAAAAGGAGCAATAATCTGTTCGGACGCCTCCCTATCCAGCTTCTTAACATCATGCACCATAAGATTAGGCCGCACCTTTAATTCCTCTACAAATTTCTCTTTGAAAAACCGACGAACTTCACACTTTATCGTTTGCGGCCTCGTCACCCATTCACCTTTAATGTAAAAACCTGGAATCGTGTTAGCGATCCTCCTCGAATTAATTACACCATGAAAAAATGATGAGTTCGCGTCCCCGTCTTTTGCCCACCTGACCCTGGCTTTTTGCTTCAAATCTCGACCCTTAAAATTATCCAATTCTTTCAATCTCTTAGTAGCTTCTTCTAAAACCCACATTTCAGCTTCAGACAAATCGCGCGTTTCCAGGATACATTCCAATTCCACAATCTCAGCTCTAAGACTATCTTCCTCTTCCTTTTCACACTTGAGTTGTAAACCATGCCAATCTTTAATATTACTCCTTAGTCTTCTGAACATGCGTAACATATTGATATCCGGCCTACCTGACGCGAACACCCCAGCTAGCGAATCCTGAACCACCTTCTCTAAACCATCCCTGTTGAGCCAAGAGTTATAGAACCTAAAGGGTTTGGCCCCGAAATTCTTCGACTCAATCTTTAACAACAATGGGCAATGATCCGATTCTATACGATCCAGCACCCTATACTCTGCATTGCTCCATTTATTAGTAAAAGACCATGAAACAAAAACTCTATCTATGCGACTTAGCTTGTTCCCCGCGAGATAAGTGAACTTCCTACCACGGAGCGAATACTCTTGCAACCCCGAATCCTCCAAGAACTCATTGAACTCACAACTAGCAGCTTCGTTGAACTTTGAATTCCTTCGCTCTAAACGATCTCGAACACAATTAAAATCACCCGCCACTATCCACAACTCTTCATCAAACGTAATCAACGATTTAAGTTCTTCCCACACTAACCTCTTGTCAACTATCTTCTGAGGGTAATACACATTAACAAAGTTCACCTTCTGACCATCGTTCTTTATATACCCCGTGACCACAAAAAGTAGCGCCGTTTAATAACCGTATACTTAGCAAAACCTTAGCATCCTATATCGACAAAAGACCCCCTGAACGCCCCACAGCATCAACATAATCAAACTCAAACATACCCGAACCCCACAACAAACCTACATTCACCCCCTGAAGCGATTGAAATTGCGTCTCCTGTATCATCAAGAAACCCACCTCGTTTGTCACCTTCAAATTCCTCAACCACGACCACTTACTCGAAGAACCCAACCCTCTGATGTTCCAAGAAATACAATTAATTGGATCACCGATTGAAAACCTTCTTTGTCCACCATACTCCTAATATCCGCTTCAAAGCTACTAATGTTTTCCACCCCCAAAGCATTCCCTAGCACCACTGTATGTTGCACCTCTGTATTCACATAACCAACCTCTTGATCACCCTTGTCTACTACCCCATCTCCCACAGGACCACCATCAACCAAGTCAACTGTATTAGTAACCTCATTACTCTCCATACGAACCTCGGCCACCTCCGGACCCCGTTGAACATTGTTAATAAAACGATCAATGTCGTAAGGATCATCATCTCTGACTCTCTTTTTTGGCCTCTCACCCCCTGTCGGAGAAGGTGACTTCTCAAACCGAGATTTCTTCCGAAAATAACCTCTCTTTTTTTCTTTGAGTTCGAGCCACCAATCGGATCCTGTATACTGAGAACTAAGCCATCCGCTTCCAGCAAATTACCCCCTACTTCCTTACCTTCCACGTTCTGCATGGCACCCTCCTCAACCATCGAGTTAACATGCAAAGGGCTTACAACATTCCCAACCTCCTCCTGAACCTCTTCCAACGCAACATTAGTGACCCCATCATCCTTGAACACATTATCCACGTTACGGTCCCCTACATCAGGTCGCTTATCATTCACCCAATCACAGTCTTGATCCTCTACCTCCAAGCCTATACAATCCAGGATCCACTCCCCTTCTTCCTCCTCAACTTCGATACTAAACTCCTCCTTCCTCCACTTCAATTTACATTCTTTGTTAATACGCTTTAACGAATTACACATCACCGCGACCAACGCATACGAAAAGTCCTCCGTTTGATTATCAATTTGAGCCGATTGCACAAGTCGTCCAAACTTAGAAGCAATCCGGTCCACAACCCTATCTTCTAACAGTAACAAAGGAATACCTCTAATTCTCAACCATGCAATACGATCAAAGTTCAATTTTTGCCCTTCCCATAACTCCAACAACACAAACACAGACTCCCAAACCTCTTTTGTGCTCAAAAACTCCATCATACTAATCTTATCCTCGAACACCAAAATGACCGATAACCCACCCACATAGCGAATACCAACCCTATCCCACCTTACTGAAAAAAGCCACTCTCTAAGATTTGCCAAAGATTGCAGATTGTTCAACACCCCGACCAAACCCAAGCCATTCCACCTCGCAATCCCTGAAAATTCATCTTCCAACCTCACCTCCTCCACAGAACCGCCTCCCTCCTTACCCAGAAGCGTGTCTCTAAACGAACGCCCTTCCGACGAGCTCGGTCCCTTCGGATCCTCCATCACCACTTTAGTCGTACCATCCTCCATATTTGCCTTCTTTTCTTCAGTGACCGGAACCCATTGTTTATCCTCCTTCCATAATACCCGTTCCCCATCCACAAACCTCGCCAACACAATGAAGAGTTTGTACGAACCAATCCACACGTCCTTCAAATCTTTTTCAAGGCCTAACGGATCCTTAACATTAGCAAAGGATACAAAACCAAACCGTTTACCTAGTTTGTCGAACTTCCTTGCGATATACGTCCCCTGAATGGTACCAAAGCTTTTGAGGACTTCAACCAGATCCTTCGACGAACAACCGCCCGGAAGATTAGACACAAAGAACTTCGTAATCACCGGACCACCGCTTTTTGAACCCCCATCCTTGTTGTTGTTTCTTCCCTTCCTTGTCGGTGCGTCATACCATCTATCGACCACGTACTTGTCCCTGTCCGTCGTCGTCGATTGAGAGCGAAAAACAGTAACCCTAATTCCCCACTCGTTACAACTAATAATAAGATCAACAAAGATGAAGTAGCGGGCGAATCCAGCAGGGGGGTCGCGAGGGCTGGCAAGAGGCAAAGGCGGCAGCGGGCGTGGGTTGCAGCGGAAGCAGCGGGCGAGCGGGGGGGGGGGGGGTACGATGGGGGCGAGGGGGGGAGGCGGCGTTTTAGGGTTGGGGACTGTACTTTCCTGCAAGTCTGAAGGGGGATCTGCGACCGCAGGGGATCTGCGACCGCAGGGGATCTGCGGCCGAAGGGGATCTGAGGGCCGAAGGGGATCTGCGGGCCGAAGGAGGTGGTGGTGACGGCGAGGTGGCGAGGTGGCGAGGCGGCGACGGTGAGGTGGCGAGGTGGCGACGGCGAGGTGGAGACGGTGGGCGAAGGGGGCGGTGGAAACGTCGGGAGGAGCAGTGGGGTTACTAAACACATGTTATAAAGCATTATAAAGCATTATTATATTATATTATAATATAATATAAACATGTTGGTTGTTATACCTTGAGTTACGAGAAAATATAAACAGGTTGGTTGTTATACCTAAACACATGTTATAAAGCATTATTATATTATATTATATTATACTATATATATGTTATAAAGCTTTATACTTAATTGTAAAACCAACATTCACTTGAGTTACGAGAAAATATAAACAGGTTGGTTGTTATACCTAAACACATGTTATAAAGCATTATTATATTATATTATATTATACTACATTATTAATCAAACAAATAAACATAAACTTTTTTATTGCACACGCACCATCCTTTCCAAAATCAACGGTGTGGTTTTAATGTATTTTAATAATATGATGTGAATGGTAATTTCATCTCATAGTTTCATGCTAAATTAATAAGTTATCCAATCTATAAAGTACACGTGACTACTATTATTGAAGAATATCATTGGGAAATATAGGTATGCATGAGACAATCGAATGGATCATACATGTGTTATGTGACCAATAGCTCTAAACCTAAGTGGCCGGACAACAAATTATTGTGATTAGTTGTTGCTTAAATTCACCAACAAACACATGTTACCATATGTATGTGTGTATGCATGATCCATTATTCGATTGTCTTATGCATACTCATATGTTACACAATGATATTCTTCCGTAACGGTCATGTGTATTTTATATATTAGATAACTCATAAATTTAACATGAAACAAAGTGCATGAAACAAAGTGCGGACATAGATACAAGCTTAGTGGCAGCTGTCGTCCGTAAAAAAAAAAATTAGTGTTATACGTATGGGAAAATCCTGAGCGCCCTTCGTAAAGTTATGCAATCGTTTTTTTTATCCCATATGAAAATATTTCATGCGCCCGCCCGAAACTTAGATCATGCATATGTGAATTGAGCACTTGTCTATCTCTGACATTACATCCTAAGTTTTGCATTTTATATTTGACGTATTTTAGGTATGAGATGGATTTGGTATTTAAATATTTTATAATTAATATTTATACTCAGTTTTTATTAGAACAAGCTATGAATAGCAATATCAGCTTAACTAAACACATATGTAGAAGTCAAAGTTAAATTAAGGTTTCCTTTATTTACTTTAAAATATGTTTTTTCTGTAAAATTATGAATATGTCATTTTTAAGACGGGTAAAAGTTAGGATTTTATGACGATGTGACAACCATTATGACATGTATATATGTACCTTTCAGCATGCCTTATGGCTTTACGTTGGAATGCTCGCCGTTTGCTATATGTTTTATCAGTGACGGATCCTGAAATTTATTCCTATGGAGTCACTATTTTTTTAAATGCTCCAATTTTGTAGAAGTGAACATAAAAATATTCAATTCGATTTGGGTCAGGTCAAGTTGGTAATGTAATAAAAGTTTGATTTGATAATAACATAATCATTAGAATGTAAAAATCACATAATATTTTTTTTGAGATTTTGAGTTGAATGAAATTTTTAGTGCTACCCTACTGTCTCTTTCGTCCAAATTTCCAACCATGAATCGTCTTTGCCTTTGATCCTAAGTCCAAGACTCCAAAGTATTGGTGCAAGAGTATTTTAGATTTTATCATTATTGGGTATTCAGTGAGTATTAGGAGTAAGCTTATTTAATTTAACGAATCCTAAGCTTTATAGGTATTGAGTATTTATTAAGAGTGCACTTATTTAGTTATTAATTAATTAACTCGTGGATTCTTTCAAAGTTCGAGTTTATATTTTTTTATAACCAAAGGATTCTTCATTCAAAATGTACATTGTTGTCACTCGAAAAACTTATACATCTATTCCATACGTGCGAAAAAATTCACCGTATTCCGATAAATACATACTAGGTCCGCCCCAATGTTTTATTATATGTGGTTGCCATATGTTGTGCTGAGAGGTAAAACCGTAGCTTACATTTAATATATTAAAAACGATCATAGGTTCAACTGAACCTTACATGTATTTAGAATATTATTTTATTAATATATTCATTTCACTTGTAGAACTATTTGCAGGACTATGTGGATGGAATAAAATTACAATGCCGTTTGAAGATTTAATTCATTTGATTCAATATTTGGAAATTGGAATGATATAAGCACGAATCAAAAGGCTAGAATAAAAGGTGGGCTTATGGGCTGACATAATTAATCACGTGGGCTAACAAGTAGATGAAGCCCAATTGGTTACACAATAAATTTTTAAGGGATTGCTTACAAGATTTTTTGGAGGTACACATGTTGACGCCAACAAATTCGCAAGGAAACGGCAGTTTCTTTCTATTATGATCGATTAAATCCCCTTTTACCATCAACACGGATAAAGTTAGTGATACAGTCGTGTTTAACTTGGTTTTATTCATTATAGACTTAAAATTTGTTTGTTTGATCATCCCTTGTTGTGTACTTGTTTGTTATTTCATTGAAAAAGTTTTGTCAATTAGTCTAATTAATTATCCCTCAAATTATTAGTCCTTACCTTATTAATTATCTATACTCCTTTATAATGTGTGAAGGAGGGGCAGAGGAGTCATTTCACGCTCCTCGTAAGACGCGCCCGTTCGTCTTTCTCGTCGGCCTGAACATTCCCCAACCGGCCGGACGTTACGCATCGCTTCCGCTTTATATGATGTTGGGTGTTCGATTGAGGTACCCACTCGTACCTATACACCACTGCACACTCCTCCTCCGTCTCCATTTCACCGCCACTCCTCTCTTTCCATTCGAAGGTATCCTTCGCTATCGAGGTTTCTGGTTGTTTTCGCCGTGAGGTATTGTCGATTTCAGCTTGATTTCTTCGATTTGATTAGTTGCTGATCGTTTTAAGTGAATTAGATCTGGATTATAGTGACAATCGATCGTCATTTGTTTGGTGATAGATCGTATTTTGATGATTGTTGTAGGATTGTTCAGATTTAGGCGTTTAGTTTTGTGATTAATTTGTTGTAGTAGATTATGTTCTGTGTTTGTGAGCATCAACTGTGAGGCGTTTGGATGAACTTCATGTTATAAAGCTTTTTGAATTGAAAATTTGCTTGAATGACTTAAATCAAATCCTTTAGATTTCTATATGGAACATCATACAATTGTTGGATTATCTTGCTATGTTGATTTGTTGTGGATGATGCTCTCTGTTTCTGATCGTTAACTATTAGGTTTTTGGGTGAACTTCATGTTACAAAGCTTTTTGAACTGAAAATTTGCTTGAATCTGGTCCTTTAGGTTTCTGTATGGAAGATCATATACATTTGTTGGGTTCTCTTGGTATATTGATTTGTTCTAGATGATGTTCTCTGTTGCTGATCTTAATCTGCAGAAACTTCAATTGCTAACACTGTTTAATTTTAGTAGTTATCAGTCTGTTATGATCTCGTATGCGACTATAGATGAGGGCAATGCTATGTTTCGATTACATCGCACACATGTTCTTACGAATTTTATTGTTATGATCGCTCTGCGTTATCCCTACGCCATCTGTTTGAAGTTTGTACGTGTTGTAGTGCTTTCTCGTAGATAATGTTTCTCTATCGGTGTTATCGTTTATGTTTTGTGTCTGATTTCTTCGAATTGTAGTCTGTCACTGAAACGGATGCTCGATTTTGATGTATATATGTTTGTTTTGAGATGTGGTTGCTGTTGAGAGCTTGTTAATGTGTGTAGAAGGTTTAATAAGCAACAATGGCATCAACGATAAGTCTATAACTACTTTGATCTTAGGGCCTACTCCTTTCAAGAGTAAATAACCATTCTGATGTTTAGTTTGTATTAGGTTATTACATACTACTGTTTGTTCAAGTTTAAAGTGATTTCTGATCCTTTATGTTGTTTAAAAGGGAAAACCAACAACAATCAAACCTCTTATAATAAATCTTTCCTATTGCACTACAAGTTAAAGCTAACTAAAAGTGCTTCCAGTGTGAGTAATTGCCAAGTTTTAAAAGATCATCACCTCATCGGCGGGGTGATCTTCTCAGATGCTCAATAACATAATGGATTGTTATTTTTTGTTATTCTAATTTTCCCCTGCACAGGGACCTGTATTGCCTGGCACCTTCCTTCGTGCACGTGCAATTGGATTAATGCCTATGATTGATCAGGTAAATTAGATTTAAGCATCTTAGGTTCATCTTAAATTCAAGTTATTCATTGTGATATGCTTTTACAGGGTGAAGCAGATGACAAAATCATAGCAGTGTGTGCAGATGACCCAGAATTCCGCCACTACACCGATATTAAAGAACTCCCCCCTCATCGTCTTGCTGAGATTCGGCGTTTCTTTGAGGACTGTATCCATACATTTGTGTGAAAAGTAGCAGTATACATCTACCCTATTTGTTAATCTTATCTTATTTTCCCATACCTTTACTTGATGCATTCAGACAAGAGGAATGAGAACAAATCAGTCAAAGTCAACGACTTCCTCCCTGCTGATGATGCGGTCAAACCTATAGAGTATTCCATGTGAGTAGTAGTAACACACGCACGCGCACCTACAGAGAATCTTGCGTTTCTTTTGTGCTCGTTTCTTGCATGTGTGGATCTGATCTAACATGAATATTTGTGATGGCAGGGATCTGTATGCGTCATACATTGTTGAAAGCTTAAGGCAGTGATTTGGGTTGTTGGTGCAGAAGCCACTGATAACAACCCGGTTTCAATCCAAACCACAAATTAAAGATTTTAACAATGGCATGTGATTATATTTGGCAAACTTTTATGGTTTATATAGTTATATTTATCGTGGCGTCTTCAATAAAGTGATCATAAGAAAGAAAGTGTTCAATGCAGTTTATGTAAACACCACTTGTATCATAAATACAT
Organism: Flaveria linearis; assembly: GCA_024085815.1. Lineage (NCBI taxonomy): Eukaryota > Viridiplantae > Streptophyta > Magnoliopsida > Asterales > Asteraceae > Flaveria > Flaveria linearis. The sequence continues at coordinate 36,477 of JABSNV010000504.1, read as the reverse complement.
CCCTTGGAGGTAACAATCTTTCTTTATTAAAATCACGATTGGAGGTAACAAAACGTCGGGTAATGGGTCAAAAGGGATTCAAGTCAAAACAGGTACTGGTAGTCCTAACCCAAAACTCTTTTTGTCTTCTTTTTTTGTAAAATTGTTTTAAATATTTGTCTGAATATTAGATTATCTCTAATTTTAAAATTTATCTATTTTAGAGTTAAAGCATTTAAGATCTTTTAGTTTTCTATGTGCTGAAAGTCACTTTCGGCAGACTTTTGGCCTGTTTGACACCCATTTCCGTTAAAGCTATTTTTTTTCTACTTCACATGTCTGAACCATTAGAGATTAAACATAGCCCTGATCAACCCACTCATAAGCAAATGAGTCGAAACTACTATTCATAATCATGTCAATGCCATGCTATCTAAAGGTTATATATTGATTTGTTTATACAAAAGTACCTGGAATTCACCAATACCAGGATATTCCCAACCATGTTTTGCAGGGTAAGATGGGTAACGCAATTCTCCACAGGCACCTAAACTAATTTCAATCTCGATAATGCACCCATCCTAGAAGAATTCATCAAATTCAACCCGAAAGCTTCTCATATACTCAAAGTATACCTGCAAATATTATGCACGAAACAACAAATCATCAACTTTTAATTTTTACTTTGTTAAAGGTTACACCAGATGACCAGAAGATGCATTAACCAAGACCTTTTGCTCATTATTCTGTCTGTTTTAGGCCGAGATAAGAAGGTAAGCTATTGCATTTCATGTGTTTACATGTATATCATTCTTGCTGAGGATTAAATTTGTAAATTTGATTATTGTAGGAAATAACTATGGCTGCAAGGAAGCTTGCTATGAATGTTATAGGGCAATGTGCTGGAAAACTTGAACCTGGAATAAAACATTTCATTGTAAAATCAAAATGAAATGTCGAATGTATTCGATTTATTAATTTTAATTCAGGAATATGTCTCATGCCCATCTTGTGGTAGAACACTATTTGATCTTCAAGTGATAAGTGCAGAAATTAGAGAAAAAACATCACATTTGCCTGGTGTTTCAGTAATCATCATAACACATAACATTGAGTGCCAACTTTGTTAAGGCAAATAAACACCACTTATCTTGCTGTTACTCTTATGACAGATTGCAATTATGGGCTGCATCGTTAATGGCCCTAGGGAGATGGCCAATGCAGATTTTTGTTCATCAGTTGGAGGAACATAACTCTTAAAAATGGCAACAATTATCACAGGCTGCTTTTGAAAAGTTCGATGTGGATAGAGACGGGTTCATAACTCCAGAAGAAATCAAAATGGTACGCCATCTTTTCGACGTATTGCTTGCAGAACAATTGTTTTGCCATTGACTTTTCATGTCAAACAAGCTTCTTTCCAAACTCACAATTGATTCCCATATCACCACAAATTTAGCACCAACTCATTCGGTTTTACTAAAAATTCAATCTACACATTACATTTTTCTCAAAAAACTGATATCAATTTTAGGGTTTAGAGAGTTTTAATCCATGTTTTCATTTGATTAGGATGGATCAATATATGGCATTACAGAGTGCAGCTTGGATGGGCAATATCTTTATCCATATTCTTAGTTGCTAACTTTGTAATTGTTTTCACCAAGATGCATGTAGGTGAGCCTCTGATAGGTTCTGATATGGGTATACTTCTGCAGGTTCCTGTGGCAAGTGGGGGTGGATCATACCCTTTTTTCTATTGACGTCCCAAGAAATACGAGGTTCTTGTTTTCCAATAGATCACAAACTCCAGCTAAAGCCATTGCAAAATCAATTGTAAGTTCAATATACAAGTAACAAAAATGTGTTTGCTGATTTATATATGGTCCGTAACAGATTTATTTCTCTAAATCCATGTAGGTTTATTTATTAAAGCCTGGTAGCTTGGCTCAACAGCACTTTGACAAATTGGTCAATCTCTTAGAACAGCTTGTTTTCTAGATTTTGTTACTTGCATTTTCAATCTATTATATGGTTATCATTTGCATGCTTAAATGTTTGGATTATTTTTTGTTGATATTACCATCCTTCTAATGGTGGCGGTTGGACTTACACACTAGAGAGATTTTTGTTTCACTTGGTCTATACATTCAGAAAACGTCTACAACGAGAAAAAGAGTAAGGGTCTTTTTCCATCTTGTCTTGTCTTGTCCTTCTTTTCACTTAATTACGTAGTTTCTTATATAATAATTTGTTTATTCAGGGATCCAAATGGACAGATTGAATTCTGTTTAGGACAATTAGAAAGGGAGTCTTTTGTGCGTATTGTCCTGAAATTGATCGATCGTGGTCAATACAGCAAAAATGAAGAACTGTCTGAAACAGTTGCTGCTGCAACTTCTATTTTGTCTTACGTGGAGCCCTCATTGGTTGCTCATACAGGGTCCAGGCTATCAATCTCTGCATTTGTGTTTTCTTCCACAATTGCCATAATGGATGCCCACAATGTCAATCTTCCTAAGGTATTCTCATAATCTGATGATATTTATAAATATTGGTTATATTAAGTTACAATATATCTAAGTTTCTGATGGTTATTGCTTATTATATATGATGTCTATTTGACACTTCATTATAATATTATTTGTGTTGAAAGTAAGTAATATGGCATTCTATGTTTTATAAAAATTATGTATTTCTCTATTGCAGAAACAACTTGCCCAGGTAACATGTGAATGTGAAAGACACATTGGGACACAATCTGGTGGGATGGACCAGGTATATATGATACTTTATTTAAAAAAACAACCTATTAGCTAGACCTACCTGACCCATTTGTTTTGCCATGCATGTTTCAACACATCCATTTTCCACAGTTCAATAAATGTTTAGATTCTAACACAACACACTAAACAATTATGTGATGTTATCTCATGCAGAAGCTCCCCCTGGTGGTTATTAGGCATGCAGTTACATTGTTGGTGGGATTACATATCACCCTTTTATAGGTAGAAGTTTTATATGTGTCATGTTTTACACTTTTACTTATGTTTTGTATTTTGAAGGAATTCTACATCCAGGTATGGTTGTTTTTCTAAATTAATATGATTGCATAATTTGTTAGCCACTTGGGTGGTTGTATGCTTATTAAGTGTAATACATCAGAAGCCATATATATATATATATATATATATATATATATACACACACACACACACACACTAAATATAATGTGCTTGCCCATCTACGTACAACATGATCATTCACAGCACGCAACTACACAATGCACACTTAAAGGTATCAACGCATGTCCGTTACTACAACACGCCTTATTCATTTAAAAAACGCGTGCGCCGCAACGCGCGCGGGCACCCACTAGTCAATGATTGATTAGTCTATTATCATAATTGATGTTATTAATGACATAACCAAGTTTTGCTTTAGCTAGTTTCACTATCTAATTCTATAACTCATTATTTAGTTGGAATCACGTTTTAAGAAGAATAATAAACGAATCATGTCTATATGATTTGTAATCTGATAGGACCTAGGGACGCAATTCCTTCGCATACCTAACACCCTAGTGTGATCATCTTTTAGTTTTGTCTTTTTAAGCATTTCTTTAGTTTAATTAATCTTATCACATCCATTTACAGAGGAGACAATAGTTCAATATTAGTTTAGTAACCTAGTTAACAGGGTTGAAACTTTAAAAGTAACTTATGATTTGGATTTAATATCTTACAACTAAACAAAACAACAATTTCAGAGATCTCTTCAATCTAGGTTAGATGTTTATCTTTTAAAATATGGTATAAAAGTACCGTATGAACCCTTTTTTGCGCAAAAGATCTTACCATTTTCGAAGGTTGTATTTCTTTTTTCAGCCGACTCAAGTCATACACAAACAATTCAAGAACCAAGTAATAACAAAGATAAACAAATTGTCTACTGCTTAAAACAACAATTTCACAAATCTCTTCAATCTAGATTTGATGTTTATCTTTTAAAATATGGTATAAAAGTATCGTATGAATACATAAACAATTCAACAACCAAGTAACAACAAAGATAAACAAATTGTCTACAGCTCAATAGTGTGTGGTCTCGCCTATCAGTCTTTCTAACTAGTTCAACCACTCTCAAACATTAGTATCTAAAAAGACATGCTTTAAAAAGTTAATATACGTTGGTAAGTTTAAGTCCAAATAATATGTCGCGTAAGTTAAGTACAATAGTTGTGTATGAATTAGTACATAAGCTGTCAAAGATACCAACATAAGTTCATAACTAAACCTAACAATGTACACGCCCCCCAAGAACAAACACAAGCTCAAGTCATCCGGATCATATTCACCCAAGGACCTGTCATAGCCATGTCAGTCTTAACTAGCGTACCGAGAATGAGGGTGGCGGTGTCAATCTGTGTAAACTTTTGATAAAGTGAACAAGATCAAGAATATAACACTGATGAATGATCAACAACTCTCCAAACACAACTACACCAACTCTTACTATGCAATCTACTCGCTAACTAGTCTAGCAACGATGAGTTACTAGACAATACAGATTACAATATATGAACTGCGAATATTAAAGAACAAGAGACTAAGGTGGATCGGTAGAGTGATTCCGCAACCCTAGAGGAGAAACTTGAAGAAGACGACTAACTGGCTTCTAGAGAACTCGACAAAGACTTATAAAGCCTGCTACAAATCAATGAACAACAACAACCCTTAAAGTTTTCCAAACCAGCAACATCAGCCCTCGAACTCTCTAAACACTCCAAAATAGACCCTATACTAAAACTTAACAAAAACAAATAAAATAAAAATGCATTAGAATTGAATTGATAATATACTAGAAATTTAACACCCCCTCCCAATTCAATTCCCAAAGAAATCAAACAAAGCCAGCTTGTTACACAATAAACATGTTGACCAACACTAAGACCTTTTGTAAACAAATCAGTTGGTTGTTCAAGAGTGTTTATTTTTTCAATTTTAAAAACACCAGCCATTACCTTTTCCGGCAAAAGAACAAGTCAATTTCAAAGTGCTTGGTACGCTTATGAAAAACTGGGTTAGCCGAGATAAGAACAACAACATTATCACAATGAATTGAAACAGGAAGAGAATAACTAACCTTTAAATCTTCTAACAATTTAAAGATCCAAATTACCTCACAACCAACCATATTCATTGCACGATACGCAGCTTCTGCTGATGACCTTGATACTGTACTTTGCTTTTTTACTTTCCAAGAAACAAGACAGTTACCCAAAAAAACACAATACCCAGTAACACACCTTGGAGTAGATAAACATCTACCCTAATCAGAATCAGAAAAACATTAACCATAAAGTGTTCAGACTTTTCAAACAACAAACCTTTTCCAGGAGCATACTTAAGATACCGCAAAACTCTTAGAGCAACTTGAAAATGAGAGTTTAAAGGTTTATGCATATACTGACTCAAACACTAAACAACATATGAAATATCAGGTCTAGTCAATGTTAGGTAAATCAATTTTCCTATTAAAACCTCATATTGTGTGATATCTTTTAACTCAAAATCACCTTTGATTAAATCAGACGAATCAGGCAAAGTAGTATTCTGCTCTAAAGGATTACTAACAGGTTTAGAGCCAAGCAAACCAAACTCATAAATTAATTCCAAGCAATACTTACGTTGAGACAGACACAAACCAGTTTTATTTCTCAACACCTCTATACCAAGAAAATACCTAAGTTCTCCCAGGTCTTTGATACGAAAGACTTGACTCAACCTTTGTTTAACTTTATTAATCTCAACCACACTGTTTCCATTAATAATAATATCATCAACATAAACCAACAAAAACACCACAGAGTTATTACTAGACTTAATAAACAAAGAAAATCATTTTTACTCTGAACAAAACCAATATCAACCAAAGCAGCAGTTAATTTTTCATTCTATTTTCTAGGAGCTTGCTTAAGCCCATACAATGACTTAATAAGCTTACAAACCTTACCATTTTAAGGTCTGAATTACTTCCATAACCTTCAGGAATAGTCATATAGACATCTTCCTTAAGATCACCATAAAGAAATGCATTATTAACATCCATTTAATATACACTCCAGTTATTTTGAACAGACAAAGCAAGAAGCACATGTATAGTAACAATTTTAACGACAGGAGAAAAAGTTTCATCAAAATCGAGCCCCTCTCGCTGACTATACCCTTTAGCCACAAGCCTTGCTTTATACCTCTCAATCTCACAGGTAGATTTGTACTTAGTTTTGTAAATCCATTTACAACCTATAGGTTTTCGATTAGGAGGAAGATCAGTAATAACCCAAGTTTTATTTCTATTTAAAGCAGACATTTCTTCATTCATTGCATTTACCCAGTTTACATCTTTAGAAGCTTCCTTATATGACTTTGGCTCAATACTTTTATCAGGTAAGGACAAAAAACATAGATTTTCAGAGTCAAGATTTGAGTAATTAACATATTTTTCAATTCCATATTTTACCTTACCTTCAACTACAAAGTCAGAAATTTTTTAAGGAAGGGTACTAACATGACCAGACCTTAAAGAACTACTCCTAGAAATTTCAGATGTGCCCTCAGGGAATCCAGTAGTTACTACTTCCTTATTGGAAAACATATCAGTGTTAAGCACATCAGTACCCTGACTATCCTCCACAAATAACTCAGAACCAAGTTCCGACTCACTAACAGGTGCCTTACCAGCCTCAAACACTGGTCTGTCCCTGGTTGCAGCCTGTAGAGTCTGAACACTGTTGTCAGAATCAACCAAGTCAGTAGCACTCGGATTACTACTAGACCCGGGTTCAAAATCACAGTTTGACTTACTAGAGTCAGGCTTAGGTCCAAAACCAAGAGCATCAGACTGCTTAGAATCACTAACACTTTCCTTGGATTCCTTCCCTTCATCATCAGGCAAAACATTTTTATCAATTTGTCCATTGGTTTTAAAAACATCATCAAATAAGTTTGAATGACTGACACCATTTTTAGTGAAAGATTCGTTAACAAGTTTACTCAAAGGAAAACAATTCTCATAAAATTTTACATCTCGAGAAAAAAATACAGTTTTATCATCAAGAGAATACAGTTTATAGCCTTTCTTATCAAAAGCATATCCAATTAAAACACATTTGGATGCCCTACAATCAAACTTATCTTTCGGGGTTAAATTTGTAGCAAAACACAAACAGCCAAAGGATCTAAGGTGTGACAGGGAAGGTTTTCTATTAACTAGCAACTCATACGGGCATTTACCATTTAACACAGAAGTAGGAGTCCTGTTAATAAGATAAGTAGCAGTTAGAACACACTCAGTCCACATATTCAAAGGGACGCCATTTTGAAAAAGTAGTGATCTAGCAACATTTAATAAATGTCTGTGCTTCCTTTCAACAATACCGTTCTGTTGTGGGGTATACACGCATGAAGTCTGATGACGTATTCCATTATTATTTAGAAATTCTTGAAGTTCTGAGTTTACAAACTCAGACCCATTATCAGATCTAAAGCACTCCATACTTTTGTTAAATTGATTCTGTAATAATTTCAAAAAACATTTAACATTATAAAATACTTCATCTTTTGACTTCAGCAGATACACCCATACAACTCTAGAGTAGTCATCAACAATAGTTAAAAGATATCTATACCCTTCTCTGCTCGTGACCCTAAACGGACCCCATACATCTAAATGAACTAGCTCACTTACACTGTAAGTTTTATGGTCACTCATAGGAAAGGGGTTCCTAGTTTGTTTAGATTTATAGCAAACTTCACATGGAAACTCAAATGTGTCACCTTTTAATTCTAAGTCAGATTTTAGAGTTCTTAGTACTTGAAAAGATAGATGATTAAGCCTAGAGTGCCACATCAGCATATTATTTTGGAAGAGCTACAACTGCTACCACATACAAAGGTACCTGGAGAAGAGTCTCCAAAGTAATACATGCCATTGACCTGCTTACCAATCAGCAATGTCTTGGTACGAGACAGGTCCTGAATTAAAGACTTATGTTCATCAAACCAACATCAAGTCTATTATCCTTAGCTAACTTGTACACAGACAACAAATTGACACGGTACTGAGGGACCACCAGAACATCTGATAGGACAATATTACTAGTAAGATTAAGTTTTCCCATATATTTTATAAATACCTTAGTTACATTGGATGGCCCACAGTCATTTTATATTCAGAAACATCAACTAAATCAAACATATTCTTTTCAGAGGACACCATATGTTAATTAGCACCAGTGTCTATAACCCAACCACGATAATAATTCTGATAAGATTGAGACACATAAGAGAAAAACATATCATCAGAGACAGTATGGTAGGTACCTGCCATGTTTGAGGTACCTTGATAAGTTGATACATGTTCCTTAAGTACAGACATAAGCTTAGAATACTGAATCTGCAGTCAACTTATAAGGTACTCCATCAGATTTAGTGTTATCACTACTAGCATTATTATTACTAGGTTTGATATTATTAGTTTTCCCTTTAAAGTTAGGAGGGTAACCCACCAATTCATAACATCTGTCAACTGTGTGGCCATTTTTACTACAATGTGTACATTTTAGAATAGTCCCTTTACCAGGTTTTTTAACATTATTGGTTTTAGAGACAAAGGCTGCAGGCTGCACTTTATTGGACACAGTTATGCCTCTGTGAGATTCTTCACTTGAAATAATAGCAAAGGCACTCTTAACCGAAGGTAAGGGATCCTTTGTTAAGATGGAGGACCTGACAGAGTGATACGTATCATCTAGCCCCATTAAAAATTGCATCAGCCTAATGTTTTGGTTGAACTCATTAACAGATTTTGATGTTTTACAAGTACATACGGGTAATTTTGCCAAAGAATCAAATTGTCTCCACGTAGATGTTAGTTTATGATAATAATCTGAAATAGGAGTGCCATTTTGTTTTATTGAGGCAATTTTTTGGTGCAGACTAAAAATCACTGACCCATCTATTTTTGAATATGTTTCTTGGAGTTCATTCCAAACATCAGCTGCACTTTTTGAAAAAACTTGACCAACAAACAGTTCCTCAGATATAGAATTAAGAATCCATGGCAATACCACTGAGTTACATCTATCCCATTGTCTTGCAAGATTTTTATTATTCTCGGGTCTGACACAGGTTTTGTCCACAAATCCAAATTTAATTTTAACATTTAGGGACAATTCCATGGCATTAGCCCAGACATTGTAGTTTTCAGTACCTTTCAGTTTAATATTAACAATGGTAAGATTATTCGTATCCGAGGCATGTAAGCATAACGGATTACCAAAATAAAGATTACTCATTAGATTAGTAGTGTCAACAACTTCTTTACCAACCATCTTAGATCAACCAGAGGACACACCAAAACAAGAACACAAAAAACACACGATCACACAAGACAACTGCAAAGCCTCTTCAGGAACCAGATACTCGGTCACTATAGTGGCTGGCCAGGTATGAAAAGAGGGAGCAGTCAAGCCAACACAGACACTGATGACAGATAGTAATAACATGCACAGTAGAAACAAACACAAGATCAACTACAGATCACCAAGTAGAATAATACACCTAACCACAACGAAACCCTAACCGGTAAACAGTGACAGCTGAAACAATAAACCCCAAGAACCAAAGAGATAAGGAACTAGAAAGATTCTTATAGAGTACTCCAGCATCAGAGATTAAGGTTTAGAAGGACTTACAAAGATTTAGGTGATTCTACTCCTTTATTTGATTTAAGAGACGAAAGAATACCAGATTCAGCCACTCAAGTTGAATCTTCAATTTCGCAGATTGCCACAGATCCCAGAGTGTCGTCTTCAAGAACCATTCACCATGCGCACACGGCAGAAACCCTAGATCTAGACACTTTCGCAAAGATATCGAGCCTTGCGCTCTGATACCATGTAAACTTTTGATAAAGTGAACAAGATCAAGAATATAACACCGATGAATGATCAACAACTCTCCAAATACAACTACACCAACTCTTACAGTACAATCTACTTGCTAACTAGTCTAGCAACGATGAGTTACTAGACAATACAGATTACAATATATGAACTGGCGAATATGAAAGAACAAAAGACTAAGGTGGATCGGTAGAGTGATTCCGCAACCCTTGAGGAGAAACTTGAAGAAGACGACTAACTGGCTTCTAGAGAACTCGACAAAGACTTATAAAGCCTGCTACAAATCAATGAACAACGACCACCCTTGAAGTTTGCCAAACCAGCAACATCAACCCTCAAACTCTCTAAACACTCCAAAATAGACCCTATACTAAAACTTAACAGAAAACAAATAAAATAACAATGCATTAGAATTGAATTGATAATATACTAGAAATTTAACAATCTGTTACCTCTTCATGGCTCCCAAACTGGAGTTAAATAGTCATAAAATAGAACACTGGGACTTAAGAATAAGAACACATCTCATGAAGGACATTTAGACGCAATCTTATGACTCAAACCATACACATTAGTCCAAAATAAGTAAAAATCACGACACAGTCTAAAAACAATTGAACATGATTTTCTCCTAAGTAAAACATATAATAAAAAAGGTCGTGAAACTCACTTTAGATAGAAGTACGATATGTAAATCCGAAAAGACCAAAAGTCACATAATAACAAAAATCATAAAAACAAAGTCAGGTTACTAAAGCATCAAAATAATCCAATTGGTTGTAGTTCATGTAGTCAAGTCGTTATTGTTCAACCATGAACTTAATTATCAAAGTACGTAGTTCATTGCATGTTCAAGTTCAATGTCTCGTCTTTAGTGTTCATAATGTAAATTTGTTATGTTTGTTGTTCAATTTGTATTCTTGCGAAAGTCCATGTTCGTTAATGTTCACGTCTTAACAATATGTTCAATGATCAAATCTATTCAAGTTCCTTAGCATTAGATGTCTCATGTTCGATTGTTGTTCACGTTTATTAACTTTTTATTGTTTATTATACATTAGCCTTGAAGTTTAGATTTTTGATGTAATATTTCAGCTTGTAGAGCTATGCGCACACTGATCTTACGTAGGCTGCTTGGAGGTCGAAACGATAACGGAATGATGCAAATTCGGTGTTGTTGGAAAGCTAAGTCCTAAACCTAATCCCATGAAGAATAATCAATTAAAATGAATTATGTATGTGAAAGTTATGACTTTGTGAACACAGACTAAAATTCTACCCTAAATTTTCAGATTAGACCTTTGATTTGTTTTAATTGTTTGGAGGTCCAAATGTTGTCAGATTAAGAGAGATAACTTGGGTTGTATTGAGCATTCCTTAAGCTTACATTTAGACGTCAAATTAGACTTATTTTTACTTTTTTTGATCGAGTTATAGCCCTGTAGAAGGTAACCCGTGTTTTAGTATAAGCTTTCTATCCAAATCACTACATGTGTCTAGTTTATCCAAAATCGAGGATTTTGACCATGATTGACGCAAGACTTATTTCCATACATCATTTTAGGTTCATCTTGACCCGTTTACTAAATTAAATCAATAATCAACTTTAAAATCAGTACTATTACGCTAAAAGATATCTATGTTGTCGGTTCACATTCTAGTTCATTTTAAGATCGAGATTCAATCTTTATTCTTTTGTGTATGATTATTCGTTAATGTCATTTTTTATATTTATCAAAAGTTCCCAAGATTGGACATAAAAACACATATTATAACGATACAAAATACAATAAAGGAAAGAGACCACAATCTAGACTATGGTTTCCCGAGTTTTGTTGATTCGAACACTGTGTTGTATAATCCTTCACAATCAACCCCAAAATACAAAAAAAAAAAAAAAAAAACATCAATATTAGATATGATGATTACAAGAATAAATGATGAAATAACTCAAGACCATGACTTTTAGTTGTCAAATCTAGATGATCGATGATGATGATGACGACGATGATGTTGGGAGAATGGCGGCTAGGATTTGCTACTCAGAGAGAATTTGAGAGCGTTTGGAAAAGTGGAATGAAAAAAAAAAGAGAGAGAGAGAGACCTCCCCTTGTGGAGTTTTTGGGTCGTGAAGGACAAGGGGCAAGGGCCCGAGTCCTTGGCCCATCGCGTATAATTAGACTCGGTATCGTTCCGTGTTTCGCTCAAATTTCCATTTTTTTATGTGCGTTTTTACAAGTTTTTTGAGCTATTACACGTCATTAAAGTCTTAGGTTTTAATTTTTTGTTAAACATGTGATTATTACTGGATTTTAGATATGCGAGGCTATGCCTAATAATACATTTCGTTCAGCATTTAAGTTGTTGAAGTATTTTGGGAAATACTTTGATGATGTTTCTTGTGAAGCGTCGTTAGTTTATTTGTAATCTTGTGTATAAAACAATAATAACCGGCAACACGAACACGTTAGGTTGAGCGGTGTGACAGGTCGGAATGGATCATGTCAGAATGTACCGTTTTAAAACATGATCATTTAGTTCAGGTCGGAACAGGTTCGAGTCAATATAGGTTTTGGTTGGAAAATGTTGTTAACCACTAAGTAGTCTCTTATGTTCATCAGTGGCTCTGTCCAGTAAGCCATTGGCATACATATTAAGGTGACCAAGTGTGCAGATTTAACCGTTTAAGCAACAAGACAATTAACAATTGAAATCGATAAGTTGTTTTTACATGAAAACCGTTGTGTTTCGAGAAAATGTTTGTAGATGAACATGATATTATGGCGTTGATTTGATGTTTTCATTAAGAAGATGATGTTTTTAACTATTGTGCTCGTTCCAACCCGTTGGTATTTTCTCTTTTTTTTCCTCTAGTATATAAGATTACAAAAGAGTTGTTAGATCCGAACATGATTCTTTATTTTACTTAAAATCCTTAAAACTCATTGTAACTTGACCCAGAGCTTATTGTTCCGTCAACCTCGAAGCGATAAGTGTAGAAATTTGCGGGTCTTGAACAAGAAATCAACATAATAAGAACACGAAAACTAATCAAATAAGCAAACCTAACATTTGACGAATTCTGGAACTTGAATGTAATTTTCAAATAACCAAACCTAGATCAATCTCTAAATTATGAAACACTATCAGATAAACCTATTTCGTGGTGTTATATGTCAAACAAATGAGGGAGCTAATTGTAATGTAGTATAGTGTGAGGGGGTTCTTGTAACTTGTAGTAATCAGTAGTTACTTAAACTAATTGTAAAAGGGAATGGGGATCGATGATTTGAGAGTTAATCTCCTTCTTCTATATTTTCTGGATGGAGTCGAATTTTGTCCATAGTCCATTTTAACTCGCAACCTCACCCGCCTTAGGGTTAGTAATAATATTATTTTTTTACAACACATTACTAATCTAAAAACTAAAAATGTACAAATATAATCATGTTTGTGCGTCAAAGTGACCCGACGTGCTTTCATACTGTTGATAATAGATATTTTAACCTAAACTCATTTTGACGCCTGTTTTGACGCCTCTCACCACACTTCTCTTGCTCCGGTCACCTCTACTGTTCATTGTTTGAAAAACTTGTTAGTGCACTTCATATCATTTGTATTTTGTGTCACAAGATTTGTTTCTTGTGGATTTTAAGTACTTTCACTTCATATTATTTTGGCTCCTTCCAACTCCAATTATATGTAAGAAGCCGGGAATATTTTCTGATGCTTGCAATCTTTTTACTCATTGCTCATCATCACTAACTACACTTTATGAAAGAATCTTTACAATACTTTCCTTGTGATGTGAAATTGTAATTTTCCAACTTTGGCCCTTTCTGTTCGATCTTTTTGCCTTTTTCAGGTGAAAATATTTTTTTCACTTACGAGGTAGATTTTACATTGAGTTAAAGCAAGGCCAAGAGAGCCATATTCTTAGGTATAAGTTGTTATTGTAGTAAACAATTTTTAAGTATGTTGTTCAAATTGATGAAAGAATCGAAACACGTTGGTATTTCTTATTATTATTAAGGTTCATTTGTGTTTCATTATGTTATATTATTATGAGATTGTTCTTTGTTTCACCCATTTTAGGTTATTTAGATTGTTAGTTTAAGAGACTAACAATAATTATTACCTATCATAAACTTCAGAGACTATTCATGTATACAACTACATGTTCAATATAGAATTGGTATTAAGAACAAGAGCCGCTAAAACTTTTGTAGCTTTTTGTTATATATGATACATAAGACAGTTATGTACTATCTATCCTACTCTTTCTTCTAACTCTCATTATATAACAAGCATCACATACAAGTACATTACACAGATGTCACACTCCTCCACTTAAATTGATTTTGTAAGAAATTTGTCCCCACGTATAACTTCTTTTACCACTACTTTATGTTACATTTTGCGGTGTGTGTTTTCTAGGAATTTATAGCAAAATTTAGGGAGTTATTAGCTCAACAAGGAAAGACACTAACAATTAATATGAAAACAATATAATCTCAACCACTCAACCTAACTATGAAAAAGAGACCCCCCATTGGACAAAACAAAGTATGTATTGTCGATTTCTTTTTTTTATTGGTGCCAATTTTTAATAAGGAAGAAGGTTCTTTGATTTGGATGTATGATGGTGTATTATATATTGTAAGCTTATTAATATAACTTAATAAGAGTAATTTGAAGTCAATTTATGAGTTGAGGCAGGTATATGTCACTCCAACCCCAAAGATTTTGTTGGGTATTCTTTATAGATACATCATTATCAAAGATGACAACCCTAATAAATATGGTAGGGTCTCACTCTTATGATAATTTCAATTTTGATTGTGACTGAGAGCCGATTTTATTGAAATAATGGTATTGAATTATGAAGTAATGCATTGCACGTAATACTAGTTGGTGGATAGACAAGTTGTGGTTTCTAGCGTTTAAGTGAGTCATAGGTGTTTATAGCGGGAATTTCTAGCTAGGGACCTCGTATCAAGCTAACTTATTCCTAAAATTAAATGACAGTAAGTGTAGTCCACGTGCTAGTAAGTTGGCTTCAAGATCTATTATGTTTTGATGAGAGACTTGAGTACACATCAAGCAATCTTCTTTTAGGTGGGTGATCGATGGACATTGAAACATAGACTCCAACTTAAAGAAAGATTGAAATTTTGGAGGAATATTTGGTTAAAATAATAAAATAAAATGACTATACATAGTATATATTAGCCTAGCTCTTAATATATTTTGTAAAGCCCATCCAACCATAATAATTTGATGTGACTTGGGAGACTATACATACATAAAAGCCATATATGACTTATATGGAAGTATGAAACATCCACCCATCTCACTCACAAGGCCATTAGCAATTTATCATATGAGGTTGTTTTTGTGTTTACAATGTAGGAGGCTAAATTCATGTTCGAAGTGTTTAGTTAAACAAGTCGACCTGTTAACATGTAGACTTATTTCTCAAATAATACCTTATATAATTTAATGGTAGTTATGATTTTTAAATCAATTAAGATATTAATTAACAATTTGTATAAAAGTCAAGATTTTGTCCCTAAAATGGTACACAAAGATCATAAACAAATGATAAAAAAGGAGATATTGAACCCTTGTGAAAAGAACAAGACTAATCATGTAGTATAATAAAATAAGTACCATATTTGGAAGCTAGCAAGAGATTATAATAGTGCTTAATGGTACACAAATAATTATGATATAAATCATTACGAGAAGCCAAAAGACAAAAAAATAGCCTCATCAAGCTCTCCCAGTCAACTCCAACACAGACTCTTGCACCAACTCCTCTAGCAGCTTCCTTTCAATTTCATTTCTTGTATTATCAACTTCCATTCTCAACCCTCCACCCATCCCCCACCCACCACCTCCTTCATCACCACCATGCTACCGCTGACATACCCGTCATCAATCACACCTCTCCTCCAGCCATATCCATTCTTTTATCTGACCGCACACTCGGTCCATCAGTGCAGTTGATGACATTTCATGTCAACTACACTGTTATGGGCCCAACTGTAGGGCCCACGGCTCGCAATATCTATCAACACCTCATTGACACAGTCAAACACGAGTTTTGATATTGATGTGTGATGTCTAAGTTTGGTTTGATCAAGTATGGGTTCCTTTTGACTTAGGTTCGTGTATTTGTCTCTCAATGATGGGTCTAGGGGGCTTTCAGGTGAATGCAATTTGTCTAAAAACGAGTTTGACTGTGCTTGACTGAGACCCGCTGCTGATAATAAGGTTTGAACATAGAATAAGCATTCTTGCTCTTCTTCCTCTGGATTTAGGGGTGTGGATGAGGGTTTATTGGAGTATGGTGTGGCTGACCCCACAGAATCATCCCACGATAGCGTTCGGGCTATGGACCCGATTGGGGAGATTTATCAATCAAATTGTATCTCATGGGCTCTATCCCTGTTAATACAACAAAAACATTAGTTGTGTCCAACAAATGTTGATTATTGTATATCATGTGAAGATTATTGAACATTCTGGTAGAAGAGATACATAGGCGAATGGATTAAGCTAAAAGATTTGACTGATGAGGGACATGAAATACAGGCGAAAGTCATCCAAATTGCTATCAGATGTATGAAAAGTGAAAACCCCTCCTTAACCATTTTATTTAAAAGTTAAAGATTATTTTTGTAATCATATTTAGCGTGTTTTTTATAAAATTAAAAAACAGATAAAAACATGATTTTGTCTACAGTTACTCAACCCGCCCCATTCCAGTGACTATTGTCTAAAGGTGAGAGTACTTCATGAAACAATAAGTCTGGGTGAACGAGAACTAGTTCATCACTTACCACATTTATTCAGCTTGGAATTCTGATGATAATTTGTTGTATGGTCTCTTCTTCAAACTGTGGTTCCAAAACCAAAATAGGGCTTGGTTGATCCTGATTTGCAATGTGGTTACCAGGAAAGTCAGGTTTTGTGAAAGAAAATCCCCCCTGTAAGCAGCAGTTATAAATCATTCAGAGAATGTACTACAATTCATAAAACACACTCGACAGTAACAATTAAATCAAAACTAAGACTGTCCCCATTGCGGCGCCCTGACCGGTCCGTCGCCGACGTGGACCGCGCCCACCGGAAGGGGCGATGGGAGTGATGCTCGTGAGATGGTTGCCCGTCCGGAGGGGCAGGGAAAAGAAGGGGTTGTGGGCCCCACCACTAAAAATAACAATTTTTAATTAAAATGTTTTTAATTAAAATATTTTAAATCTTTTAATTAAAATAAAAATATAAGTATAAAGTTTTAATTAAACTGAGTTAATTAAATAAAAATATTTAATTTTTTTTACATTTCTAGTATTAAAGTAATTAGTTAGAGTTAATTAAATAATAATTTAAAATGAGTTAATTAAATAATAATTTAAGTATAATATTTTAATTTTTTTTACATTTATAGTATTAAAATATTTTAAATTTTTTACATTCATAATGACTATTATTTTTGTTTTTTTCATAACGGCTATTTTTTTGTTTTTTTCATAACGACTACTTTTTTTGTTTTTTCATAACGGCTATTTTTTTTTCATAACGGTAGTTTTTTTTGTTTCATTCATAATGGCTTGTTTTTTTGTTTTATTCATAACGGCTAGTTTTTTTGTTTTATTCATAACGACTAGTTTTCTTTATTATAAATATGTATTATTCAGTTGAGAGTTTTTCTCAAATCACACTTCATCATCTTTCAACATTATAACTCTCTTCTAAACACAATTCAAATTCAATTCTCAATGGATCCAAGAGCCCCATTCTCTTTCACACAAATATTAAACGATGAAAGCAATGAAGAATAGCCACATCAGCAACTCAGGTTCTCCCAGTATCAACACTCTGGGTTCTCCCAACTCCCACAACCCGGGGATTCTCATATGTTCAACAATCTGGGAGATTCCCACATGTTCAACAACATGGGGCATTCTCATATGTTTAACAACCTGCCTTCTCACAATTTCCACAAGTCGGCAGATTCCCATATCTTCAACAATCTCAATCTTCGTTGGAAGACTATCAAAATATCAAGCATGGCTTAAACATAAAGAGCTTCAAAAATGCAACAAACGCAATCACAATCACATAATGAACAACTAATTGATGAAGCACCTTCGTCACCCAAAAAAAACCAGCAAAGAAGAAAGGGAAAGGAAAAGGAAAAAAAAACTGAGAAGTTTGTTCGTATCAAGTGGGAAGCTGATGATGAAGTCTTGTTAGCTAAGGCTTATGTAGCCATTTCTGAAGACCCAATAATTGCCAACACTCAAAACCAACAAGCATATTGGGGGAGGATAGAATAACATTACAATGCTGGGAACCCTCAAATTTCAAGAATTGCTCACAACCTTAGAAGTCATTGGCGTATGATCAAAGGAAAGGTTGCTCACTTTAATGCATCTTACGTTCGTATCAAATCACAATACAAAAGTGGTTGGTCAGAAGACCAATATATAACTCAAGCAAAATATGATTATCAGCTTCCAAAGAACAAAGACAAGCAGCACAGGGAGTATGCCTCTTCTGCTTCAGATGCCAACTTTGGCAATACTCCTAAATCAACTCAAGAGTGGGAGGTATCACTTGATGATGATAATAAGATGATGATGATGTTCTTGCAATGCAACAAGAATATCAAGAGGAAGAACATCTAGAAGAAGAGTCTTGAGAGGAACCTCCAACACGTACAATGAGAGAGACAAGGCAAAGAAGTTGGCCAAAATAAGGGTAAAGGCATGACTTCTTTTCTTCACTTGCTTACGAAGCAAAGAGACTAAGTCTAGTTGAAGACTTGGCTGAGACGACAAAGTCAAAGAAGAAAGCTATCCAACATTTCAACAAAAAATTGATAAATTCTTTGAGTTGGAAGAGAAGAAGATCCTTTTCATCGACACAAGTCATATGGATCCATTTCAGCGTGCCGAACATGAAGAATTGTGTAACGAGATAAGAGAGAAATATGGAATGACTGTCACAAGTAACAATTTTAGTTTAATTGTTGTTTTAGTTTAGTTGTGATTTTAGTTTAATGTTGTATTAGTTTAATTCTCTATTTTAATGTAATTTTAGTAACGAAAGCCTCTATCGACTTCTAACCCAGTTAATTTAATTAATTCAATTAATTATTAATAAACAAAATAAACAATTTAACTAAAATTAATTAATCTAAACACTACAGAAGAAATAGTCAAATAAGAATTCAAACTTGGAAATTTGAATAAGATCAAATATGTTAAATAACTACCTAGGCAGGAATCCAACTAACATTTGATGACCTAAAAGTAATGACTCGTATAACTATTGCTAAAAATACGGATCTAGGGTTAACTAGGCATGTTGCTACTCCCTAAAAGAACCAAAGACACGTGTGAAGTATAAGATAGGTTTATTAAAATGTCTATTGGAAGATCACCCATAGGTTTTCTACCACATTATCTTTAAGATTATATTTTCTAACCCTAAGATAAAGGATAACTTAATTAAATCCACTTAAATACCTTAAAACACTAACACCACGAATAAAAGGCAAAAAAACGCTCTCGCGAAATCTAACCTAATAAGCAATGAGTAGGAGATTTTAAGAAATATCTATCACCCTTAGGTTCTAGATAAGGTAGTACACTGAATAATACTTTCAAAATCAAAGCCAGTGCTCTTAAGATTATCTCTAATCAAAGTTTAAAATTAAAAACATAAAGTAATTAATTTTAACGTGTAAACCTAATCTAGATGTCACGCAATCAATCAAGATCAAACATACACGAGCATAGCGACAACTTCAAGCATAAAACAATACACATATTCATATTTAATTGAGAAAATAATCAAGTTCTAAGATTAATAAATAAATATAGTAGATCAAAACCAAATATTTAATCAAAATATGAATAGTTTTCAACTCAACCTAGGTGGTACTAAAAAGTTAGCTACTCATAATGTTTAAAAACATCAGAACAATAATAAAGTTGCAAGATTTAATAACATTAACGAGAGAAACAATCAATGCGACAGACAAAAATAATTTATAACGAGATGAAACCAATTGATCTTCAATGCTTGAATCAATCCTATGCTTTCAAATCTTGTTCTCCGCTTTAAAATTGCTCTTTAATCGTACACCAACTTCCAGTTCAAAGTTCGAAACATGAAATATATTTTTTTCTTCTTCCGTGCGCATCCCCCTCGTCTGCCGTCGTTTTTTTTCTTTTTATATCCTCCAAAAAGTAGGTTTGGCCTTCACCCTCATTTGTTGGAATCTCATTGTGGGCTATTCAGTGAATTTGAAAAAGCAAATAATTTAATATGATAATGGGCCTGCACAATTTGAATTCACGTTAGTTTCTTTCAATGACAACCATTTATATAATAAAACTTTTAAATATAGCTTTTAAATATAGCTTTAAATATAGCTTTGAATCAAAAACTATTCACAAACTAATCAAAAGTGAGGGTATATTTTATGTAGAATATGTATAATTCAAGGTATATCAAAGAAGATCCTTTTCATCGACACAAGTCATATGGATCCATTTCAGCGTGCCGAACATGAAGAATTGTGTAACGAGATAAGAGAGAATATGGAATGACTCGTCACAAGTAACAATTTTAGTTTAATTTGTTGTTTTAGTTTATGTTGTGATTTTTAGTTTAATGTTGTATTAGTTTAATTCTCTATTTTAATGTAATTTTAGTTAATTAATGATTTTTTTTTTCTACCGGCTAGTTTTTTTGTCTTTCTTTTAACAGCTACTTTGATTGTCTTTTTTCTAACGACTAGTTTTTTTGTCTTTTTTCTAACGGCTAGTTTGATTGTCTTTTTTCTAACGGCTAGTTTGATTGTCTTTTTTCTAACGGCTAGTTTTTTTTGTCTTTTTTTCTAATGGCTAGTTTGATTGTCTTTTTTCTAACGGCTATTTTTTCTTGTTTGTATAAATACCACAATGTACACCACAATCACTACAACACTTCACTCATTTTCCACGAATACTTTTAAAAATGAGCACTGATGATGATAGAATATCCAGAATATTCCTCAAATGCTCACACAAGAATTTCAAAATCTTATTTCCGATGATATCGAAGAGCTTGCTAATCGATTGTTTGAGCTTGACCAAGAAGAAGAGGGAAGTTCTTCCCGACAATGTAAGAAGCGTAAAGAGATAGATAGAGGTCGTAAGGATGGAGACGTACGATTGTGGCATGATTACTTTGCTCCAGAGCCGGTGTACGATGAAAGTTTTTTCAGAAGGCGGTTCAGGATGCGCATTGTCTTTTTAATCGCATAGTAGCAGATTTATCTGAACCAGGTAAATAAGAACACTGAAAATATTTTACACAAAGATATGATGCTGCAGGTAGAAAGGGTCTGTCACCAAGACAAAAATGCACAACTATCATTCGTCAATTGGCATATGACACAACACTGACCAATGTGATGAATACTTAAACTTGTTGAAAGTACTGCTATGGAATGTCTACAAAAGTTTTGCAGGTCTATCGTGAAATTTATTCATCTGTGTATTTAAGAAGACCAACCCATTATGCTAGAAGCGGTTGCATCACATGACCTTTGGATTTGGCATGCATTCTTTGGAGTAGCTGGATCAAACAACGATATCAATGTGTGACAACCCGAAATTTTTTTTTTCCGGTTAATACTATCGCGAATTAAACCATTTTATTATTTAGTAGATGAATAATAATAATAATAAAATAATAATAATAATAATATAATAATAATAATATAATAATAATAATAATATTATTATAATAATAATAATTAAAATTTATTAAACTTTGATTTAATAAGTCCAGGGGTTATCTTGTAATTTCAGAAACTTAATTTAAAAGGTTTTCACATGAAATAATAATCTAGTAAAGTTGAAGGGCCATTTCTGTAAATTTCTTAAATCCCAAACCACCCGCCCGTCAACCCCCTCTGTTTCTCCGGCAACTATTCCGGCCAACGCCGGCTACCCCCAAACACTCCATAAACGCAGCTTTTAATCAAATCAAACATTACCAACACCATCGCGTGAATGTCTCGAACCCGTACCCCACTTGAATTTGAATATTGGAATCGGTTAGTGTGATTTCCACTTTCGACCGAAAGTCGGCCGACCATCCACCAATATCACGCATTACACCCATTAACGATTAAATTAACTATGCACTAACGAATATTTAGTCCTATATAAACTTCCTTCGAGTTCCATTTCATCCAAAAACAAACACAAAACACTCCATTTCATCATCTTCATCTCGCGACCTGCAACTTAGTCGAGCATCACCTTCGGGTCAATTTCATTAGAAAATAATAGGGCTTTTGTTTATCATCATCTTCATAAGCTATCTGCAAAGTTAATTCGAATTCCATATACTTTTATCCATCGTTTGATTCAAGGCAAACCACGACCTGTTCATCGTGGTGTTCATTTTCAATTCGAACACAATCAGGTAAATTTAAAACACCTTTGTAATAGTTTCATCATGGGGAATAAAAGCCCCATGAATCTGCTCGTTATCATAATCGTTTGGACTTCAATTTGATTGAATTCGAATCTAGGGTCTTCAAATTTGGGGTTTTTGATTTGATTGTGTTTAAAAGGAAAGGGGATGGAGTCTTATCGCGGCTGTATACCATGGTTCACTGGTCTCCCGTCCCTTTGCAATCCAAGAGGTCCCGGGTTCGAACCCGGGCACCCTCTTTTATTTTTTAAAAAAAGCCTTTTGAACTTTTAAATTACAGAAAATTTATAAAAATTATAAAAAATAATTTTTATAAACCTTGTTTATATTTTCGGGCACCAAATAATTTTCTGGGTTTTATTTTATTTAAATAATTGTTTTAAAAACATTCTAACAAATATTATTCTTGGTTAAACCCTATTAAAAATGAGTTTCAATTAATAAAATAATTTCAGTTCAGACGTTATCATTTAAAATCATGGTAGACTTAAATATTAGTTTAAACGTTATATTTAACTGTTATTATAAATTGTTTACTTTTAAGATAATAATTGGACTTGAAATAATAAATCTTTATAATAGTAATGAACATTATATTAATTAAAGTTTTGCCATAATGATAGTAAAATTATATAATTTATAATCTCGCAAAGTTATCTACAAATATTAGTTCTTATAACAATATACCATAACAAATGATTTAGATTAATATTATTGATATTAATCTACATATTATTCTAAATATTTGTAATAATTATAAAGATTCATTTTACATTAAATCATAGCAACAATTATACTTAAAGGCACTTCTAAAATATTCTCCTAATGGATTAAGAACGTAAATAATTACTTTGTGAAGTATTATTTATCAAAAACCCCATAATTCTTATTGAAACCCTAGTTCGCGTTTAATCGTTAAACCTTATTAATAACCTAAAATCTTAAAATATATATATACATGTATAGGTACCTCGTGAAGGCGTTCGTTGGAACAACGATTATCATTTTAATTAATCATCTTACATACGTACTTACACACCAAGTGAGTTTACAGCCCCACTTTTACTTTATACTATTTTCGGGGGAGAGAAACATGCTGTTTTCATAAAACTTTACATTATATTGGATTGTTGTGATACTGCATATACATGATACTATGTTCGTATACTTTGCCCTTTGGTCCGTTACTACGCAAGTAGAAACGTGGAAACAATTTCATTCAGTCCGTTACTACGCAAGTAGAAACGTGGAAACAATTTCATTTTCGTTGATCAGTATTATTGTAATATCACCGGTTTACTAGTGTGATACCACTAAAGTCCTCACTCTCGAACCGTTAATGTATGTAGTATAGCGAGGCAATTCTGAGTAGATCTACTGGGTTTGACAAACCCCACCCGGGCTAGTCGCGCTAGCACAACGTTCGTCAAACGGGTGTTTAATTGACCTAAGTTCTGTTGCTGTGACCTGGTATTCACAGCCGAGGCGTTCAGTTTCGATTGTCAGCTTCGGTTCGAACTTCATACACTGAGTAACTGGTTTAGTAGATTAGCTACCTACTGATATTACTTTGTTTACTGTATCGGTTTACTTTATGTTCTGTTTATCAAAATACATACTTGACGGATTACATAATCTGGGATTTTCATACTTGACGGATTACATAATCCGGGGATTACATACTTGACGGATTACATAATCCGGGAATTACATACTTGACGGATTACATAATCCGGGAATTTCATACTTGACGGATTACATAATCCGGGAATTACTGATACTTAACGATTACATAATCCGGGGATTTCATTACTGATACTTATCGATTACATAATCCGGGGATTTCATTACTGATACATACTGTTTTCTGAAAAACCTGTGAACTCACCAACCTTGTGTTGACACTTTAGCATGTTTTCTTTCAGGTTCACAAGACGCGCACGATTAGGAGCATTCACTCATGCATTTATTATCTCGCGTGGCTTATCTAATATTTTCAGTAACTTTCATTTATTCGGTTTGCGCGTGTTGCGCCATTTAAACAATTAAGATTTACTATGCTTCCGCAATTTCTGTTATGTTTACTTTAAAAACTTGGTCTTTGAATATTAAACTTCAAAATGAATTATGTTTTACAATTAACGTGTCGTTTGGTGTAACTAATGGCTGAGATCCTGGAAGTCACACGCCTAACGGTAATACCCCGTTTGTGGAAATTTGAGGGTGTGACAGATTGGTATCAGAGCCATTGGTTATAGCGAACTAAATTGACATTGCATCTCATTTGCATTGCATTTAAACTATAGCCGTTGCCTTAGTTACACGCATATAGACACGTTTAGTTTTGTTAGTTGGTTTGTTTGCATGCCTTACTAGTTTTTACCTGCTCAAGAACTGTTTTGCTTTGGCGTCTTCCTGTAAGTGTTCGTCTACAGGGAGGGTGACTCACGGGAGGGTTTGAGTGCCTAATTCAAGTGATTTCAAACTCCAAAACCTCGATTGTTATTAATGGTTTCAAAGTCTCGTCAAAGTCTGTGTCTTACAACTTGAACACATGCAATGCTGGAAGAGTAAGATGCCTGTATCTCGGGGTGTTCTGTCTAGGCAAGGTATTCGCATATATCCAAATCAACCGATGGACCTGTTTACCTTACCTGGGAACCCTTGGGATGAGTATCTGCTTATAGGTACGCATGTCTTCAACAAAGTTTGATTGACCTAATACTTTGATTAGTCAACGTACTCGTTTGATTCTCGAATCAAACGAATACACTCGGAACTTCTATCATTGATGACCACTGTACTTGACAAGATATGTTAACCTGATAGGAGGAACCGGGGTGATCATGCAAAACAAATTACCGTTACGGGTGCACACGTAATTGTAATTTGTCGTGCATGCTAAGTCCGGAGAATTTGGTCAGGTGGTAACATTGTAGTCAGTATAAGTCATCATTCCTACACCTTGAGCAAGAAAGCCTCGGTTCTCATAGAACATAGCCCCTGATGTGGAAAATATTTATCAGTTCTACTTGTAGGAATGCTCACCCTTACCTTGAATCTGGACGAAATACAAACCATGACATTTGTGTTAATCCCACGTGATTCGGACTGATTCTCTAGCTTGTCTATTTCTTTAAATCCTTGAATTTCTCTTCCTATTCATTTCAAGGCAAAAGGTCTATTTTCATACGACTGATAGCTTTTGATATTTGGTAATGTAAAGAATGTCTGGAAGAGGACGTGGACGTGGAAGAGGTAACATCTCACTGACGCCTGCAGAATTGGCAGCAATAATCAATCATAGTATTACCGCAGCGTTGGCAAACCAAGCCCCTCCACAGCAGAATCCTATTGGACAACCGACTTGCACCTACAAGTCCTTTATGGACTGCAAACCTAACCCGTTCAATGGAACTGAGGGAGCGGTTGGACTGCTCCGTGGTTCTAAAAGCTAGAATCGGTGTTCGAAATCTGCAACTGCCCTGCTGGGAATAGAGTAAAATATGCTGCTGGCACACTAGATGGTGCTGCTCTAAGCTGGTGGAACACCCAAGTTCAGATGCTGGGCGTTGAAGCTGCAAACGCCACAACATGGGTAAATTCAAGAATCTGCTGAAAGAGGAGTACTGCTCACGGGATGAAATACAAAAACTGGAAACCGAATTTTGGAACCTGAAGATGGTAGGTTCTGAAATTGAAGCTTACACAACTCGTTCTCACGAGTTGGCTACTCTGTGCCCTACTATGATTAACCCGGCTTACAAACGGGTTGAAAGATACATCGATGGACTGGTACCTGAAATCCAGAGCATGGTCACCACTGCTAGACCAGCTACCATTCAGGAAGCTGTTCAACTGGCCCACAAGTTGACTGATCAGGCTGTCGCACAAGGTAAACTACCTCCACGTGGTTTTACCTCTACCACTACTGACGGCCATAACAAAAGAAAGTGGGAGTCAGGCTCACATAACAAGCAGAACACCTCCCACCAGCATCGGAAGTTCGACAACCAAATTTCTACATCTTCACAGCATGGTATGGCTACAATGGAACATTACCTAAGTGTGAAGAATGCAACTACCACCATATTGGGTCGTGTAACAAGAACACTGTGAGAGATGTGGCAAGTTTGGTCATTCTGCTAAGAATTGTCGTGTGAATTTATCAGACAAGCAACCAGCTCAACGGGGGGAACAAAGAGGCTGCTATGAGTGTGGTCAGACTGGGCACATCAAAGGTATTGCCCAAAACTACAGAAGACAATGGAAATGGCAACAGGAACGGAAATGGGAATGACAACGGTGGTGCCAAAGGCAGAGTGTTTATCATAGGCTCAGGTAAACCCTTAATGACCCTACTACAGTATCCGTAGACTCCTTGTAGATAGTCACTATGTCTTCTCTTTTGATTTTGATGCCAATTAGAAGTAGGTATCCAACAGGTTAGGAATAGTACCTACTGACTTGAACCCCGAACATGCCATAGAAATAGCTCTCACGAACCTTACGGTTTGTTCAGAAACTCTCGAAGACCCTATCTTGCCTATGTCCTAGATAACTAAACTGACCAGCTTGCTTGCTAGTAGTTCGTTAACGCGTGTGTTCTAATTTTCGGGACGAAAATTTCTTCAACAAGGGATAATGTGACAACCTGAAATTTTTTTTTTCCGGTTAATACTATCGCGAATTAAACCATTTTATTATTTAGTAAGATGAATAATATAATAAATAATAATAATAATAATATAATAATAATAATAATAATAATAATAATAATAATATAATAATGTTATTAATAATAATAATTAAAAATTTTATTAAACTTTGATTTAATAAAGTCCAGGGGTTATCTTGTAATTTCAGAAACTTAATTTAAAAGGTTTTCACATGAAATAATAAATCTAGTAAAGTTGAAGGGCCATTTCTGTAAATTTCTTAAATCCCAAACCACCCGCCCGTCAACCCCCTCTGTTTCTCCGGCAACTATTCCGGCCAACGCCGGCTACCCCCCAAACACTCCATAAACGCAGCTTTTAATCAAATCAAACATTACCAACACCATCGCGTGAATGTCTCGAACCCGTACCCCACTTGAATTTGAATATTGGAATCGGGTTAGTGTGATTTCCACTTTCGACCGAAAGTCGGCCGACCATCCACCAATATCACGCATTACACCCATTAACGATTAATTAACTATGCACTAACGAATATTTAGTCCTATATAAACTTCCTTCGAGTTCCATTTCATCCAAACAAACACAAAACACTCCATTTCATCATCTTCATCTCGCGACCTGCAACTTAGTCGAGCATCACCTTCGGGTCAATTTCATTAGAAAATAATAGAGGGCTTTTGTTTATCATCATCTTCATAAGCTATCTGCAAAGTTAATTCGAATTCCATATACTTTTATCCATCGTTTGATTCAAGGCAAACCACGACCTGTTCATCGTGGTGTTCATTTTCAATTCGAACACAATCAGGTAAATTTAAACACCTTTGTAATAGTTTCATCATGGGATAAAAGCCCCATGAATCTGCTCGTTATCATAATCGTTTTGGACTTCATTTGATTGAATTCGAATCTAGGGTTCTTCAAATTTGGGGGTTTTGATTTGATTGTGTTTAAAAGGAAAGGGATGGAGTCTTATCGCGGCTGTATACCATGGTTCACTGGTCTCCCGTCCCTTTGCAATCCAAGAGGTCCCGGGTTCGAACCCGGGCACCCTCTTTTATTTTTTAAAAAAGCCTTTTTGAACTTTTAATTACAGAAAATTTATAAAAATTATAAAAAATATTTTTATAAACCTTGTTTATATTTTCGGGCACCAAATAATTTTCTGGGTTTTATTTTATTTAAATAATTGTTTTAAAAACATTCTAACAAATATTATTCTTGGTTAAACCCTATTAAAAATGAGTTTCAATTAATAAAAATAATTTCAGTTCAGACGTTATCATTTTAAAATCATGGTAGACTTAAATATTAGTTTAAACGTTATATTTAACACTGTTATTATAAATTGTTTACTTTTAAGATAATAATTGGACTTGAAATAATAAATCTTTATAATAGTAATGAACATTATATTAATTAAAGTTTTGCCATAATGATAGTAGAAATTATATAATTTATAATCTCGCAAAGTTATCTACAAATATTAGTTCTTATAACAATATACAATACAAATGATTTAGATTAATATTATTGATATTAATCTACATATTATTCTAAATATTTGTAAATAATTATAAAGATTCATTTTACATTAAATCATAGCAACAATTATACTTAAAGGCACTTCTAAAATATTCTCCTAATGATTAAGAACGTAAATAATTACTTTGTGAAGTATTATTTATCAAAAACCCCATAATTCTTATTGAAACCCTAGTTCGCGTTTAATCGTTAAACCTTATTAATAACCTAAAATCTTAAAATATATATATACATGTATAGGTACCTCGTGAAGGCGTTCGTTGGAACAACGATTATCATTTTAATTAATCATCTTACATACGTACTTACACACCAAGTGAGTTTACAGCCCCACTTTTACTTTATACTATTTTCGGGGGAGAGAAACATGCTGTTTTCATAAAACTTTACATTATATTGGATTGTTGTGATACTGCATATACATGATACTATGTTCGTATACTTTGCCCTTTGGTCCGTTACTACGCAAGTAGAAACGTGGAAACAATTTCATTCAGTCCGTTACTACGCAAGTAGAAACGTGGAAACAATTTCATTTTCGTTGATCAGTATTATTGTAATATCACCGTTTTACTAGTGTGATACCACTAAAGTCCTCACTCTCGAACCGTTAATGTATGTAGTATAGCGAGGCAATTCTGAGTAGATCTACTGGGTTTGACAAACCCCACCCGGCTAGTCGCGCTAGCACAACGTTCGTCAAACGGGTGTTATTGACCTAAGTTCTGTTGCTGTGACCTGTATTCACAGCCGAGGCGTTTAGTTTCGATTGTCAGCTTCGGTTCGAACTTCATACACTGAGTAACTGGTTTAGTAGATTAGCTACCTACTGATATTACTTTGTTTACTGTATCGGTTTACTTTATGTTCTGTTTATCAAAATACATACTTGACGGATTACATAATCCGGATTTTCATACTTGACGGATTACATAATCCGGGGATTACATACTTGACGGATTACATAATCCGGGAATTACATACTTGACGGATTACATAATCCGGGAATTTCATACTTGACGGATTACATAATCCGGGAATTACTGATACTTAACGGATTACATAATCCGGGGATTTCATTACTGATACTTATCGGATTACATAATCCGGGGATTTCATTACTGATACATACTGTTTTCTGAAAAACCTGTGAACTCACCAACCTTGTGTTGACACTTTAGCATGTTTTCTTTCAGGTTCACAAGACGCGCACGATTAGGAGCATTCACTCATGCATTTATTATCTCGCGTGGCTTATCTAATTTTTTCAGTAACTTTCATTTATTCGGTTTGCGCGTGTTGCGCCATTTAAACAATTAAGATTTACTATGCTTCCGCAATTTCTGTTATGTTTACTTTAAAAACTTGGTCTTTGGAATATTAAACTTCAAAAATGAATTATGTTTTACAATTAACGTGTCGTTTGGTGTAACTAATGGCTGAGATCCTGGAAGTCACACGCCTAACGGTAATACCCCGTTTGTGGAAATTTGAGGGTGTGACAGATTGGTATCAGAGCCATTGGTTATAGATCTGATAATAACAGCAGCGAGTTCAAGATCATGCGTAGGATAATTTACCTCGTAAGGTTTCAGCTGCCGTGAAGCATAAGCAATGACCTTACCATGCTGCATTAGCACACATCCAAGTCCCTTTTTAGAGGCTCGCTGTAGATCTGATATCCACCCGTGCCCGATGGAAGTGTGAGAACAGGAGCAGACACCAATCTTTTCTTGAGCTCTTCAAAACTTTTCTCTCGTTCGTCATTCCAAGAGTACTTTACCCCTTTCCTTAACAGTTGCGTAAGGGGTAAAGCTATACCAGAAAAACCTTCAACAAATCTGCGGTAATAACCAGCAAGGCCAAGAAAACTATGGACTTCTGTGGCTGAGGTCGGTCTAGGCCACTTAGTGATCGCCTCAACTTTCGAAGGGTCCATCATAATACCCTCCGCAGAAACAACATGACCCAAAAAGGCTACCTTGCTCAGCCAAATTCACACTTTGAAAATTTGGCATAAAGCTTCTTTTCACGTAGTTTTTCGAGCACGATACAAAGATGATTCTCATGCTCCTCCTTACTTTTAGAATAAATTAAGATGTCATCGATAAGTACAATGACGAACTTATCGAGGAACTTGCGGAAGACTCGGTTCATTAGGTCCATGAATACGGCCGGGCATTAGTTAACCCGAACGGCATAACCAGGAACTCATAGTGACCATACCGAGTACGGAAGGCAGATTTAGGGACGTCAGAATCTTTGATCTTTAGTTGATGGTAACCAGACCTCAGTTCGATTTTAGAGAAACACTTTGCACCCTGAAGCTGATCAAATAAATCATCAATACGAGGCAGAGGGTAACGATTACGGATAGTGATCTTATTGAGTTCTCTGTAGTCAATGCAGAGTCTCAAGAACCATCTTTCTTCTTCACGAATAGGACCGGTGCGCCCCAAGGCGAGACACTTGGTCTAATAATCCCAAATCTAGTAATTCCTGTAACTGCTCCTTTAACTCCTTAAGCTCCATAGTACCATACGATATGGTGCCTTAGAAATCGTTTCACCACCTGTAATAAGATCAATAGTGAATTCTACCTCACGATCTGATGGAAGTCCGGGTAACTCCTTAGGAAACACGTCAGGAAAATCACATATAATCGATATCACTATGTTCGGCTTTTTAGAAGATGTAGCTTTCACTGAAGCTAGGAATCCCACGCAACTGTGCGATAAGAGTTTCTGAGCCTTAAACGCAGAGATGATTTTTCCACGATTTCCGTGGCTGAGTCCCTTGATAACGAGTTCAGGGCATTGAGGATTTCCAAATAAACACGACGAGTCTGGCATTCAATAGTAACGTGATGTCGAGTTAACCAGTCCATACCAAGTATGACATCAAAGTCACTCATTTGCATAGGAAACAAATCAGCTTTACGAATAATAGACTCGATTCTGATCGGACAATCTCTATAGACATGCAAGATGATAGTTGAATCTCCTAATGGAGTAGTAATAGTCAAAGCGTGCTCTAAAGCAGTCGGTGCAGTCATTAAGTACTTAGCAAACAAAAGAGATACGACAGAATACGTAGCGCCCGTATCAAATAAGACATAAATATCCCGCTTCCCCATGCAAAGGGTACCGGAGATCATACCTAGGGCATTTACTATCAGTATCGGATAAGACATATATATGTATATAATACGTCCTCAACACCAAGTACCTCAAACAATTTCTCAATATGATTGATCCAATTTTGCACCTCGACCGGATCACTAGAAGTACTGAAAGACTTAAGCCTTTGCTTCTGAAAACGTTCCAACCAGACATGAATACCATCACGGGGTGGTGGTGTATTATCACCGAAGGTGCTCCTGTGTTGTTCCTGCCAGAAGGTGGCTCTGAGTTATTTCCACCGGGTGGAGGTCCTGTGTTGTTTCCTTCCGAATTCGCCTGTTGCATCTGCTGGATGACTGTTTGAGCAGTCTGAGTCATCAGATTAGGGAGCATCCCCGAAATAGCATGTCGACAACATTAGCGACCAGTGCTTCCAAGTTTGCATTAGACGAGGGGCCATTCGAGTTATTGCGGTTGTTCACACGTCTCTTAGGAGCCATCGGAAATGAAGATATACGTGTGAACACTAGAATTTAGATTGGGAACAAAATTAGATCCTAACCCAACGTCTACCCATTACCTCACAAGTTTATTTTAATGTTTAAGTTTTCTACAGGAAAGAGCCTTTGCTCTGATACCATAACTGTAACACCCCAACCCGGAGAGGCTGACGTGTCACTATTACAGATATCAAATCAAAAACCAAATCCATAATATTAAAGAGATAGTTTCAAACAAAACCAGATAATCTGAAAGAACCTAATTAAGTTATTCATTACATTAATTAAAGTAAACACAATCTTGATCTTCAACCACTCTTCACTGATTTCCCGGAACCCCCTGATTACCTACAATCAAATAAGAAAACACCACAAAAGAAAATACGGCTGAGCCAAAAGTTGCTCAGTGACGGAAATAACAATAGTAACGATACGAAGCATAAATACTTATATCTGAATACTGAACGATCATATGATACTGAAACGAAAATCTGAATCTGAACATATAATACTGATACTGAACTGAACATGTAATACTGAACTGAACTGATCTACACGACGCGTATATACAAACAAAATAAGTCGTGTAATATAAGAAGTACCCAGAGCCAAAACTGAACTGATAAGTACATAGCTAGCTAGACTATGCACTAATGAGATGGTGTGTGGGCGTACACACATGATTCCATCCCCCGAACTGAACTGAACTGAACTGAACTAGGATCGATCCATCCGCCTCCCAGATATTATGGCCAAGTACTACCTGAGTACTACGTGTTAACGGAGACGCCGTGAACTATTTATTACACACCGTCACGAAATGTCACATCATTGACGCCACAATGACATGTCGGAGAGCTCGGGTAACAGAGTATTAATCAAATGGTAGTACAACTACCCACATATACATATCAAAAACATTTATAGGAACATGCAATAATGAGCACAAACTTATAAAATATATATTGCATGCTACAGGTCTCAATAATTATCACTATGAGTCGAAACGAATCGGAGCATAATTAAATATTGAGATATACAACTAATAAAGGCTAAACGATTCATATTAACGGAAATAACATATCAAAATCCGTACTACAAAGTAACGGAACCGAATTTATACTATGATAAAGATAACCAAGAATCCGTACTACAAAGTAACGGAAACAAAGTGAATACTATGATGATCAAAGGAACAGAATCCGTACTACAAAGTAACGGAAACAAAGTGAATACTATGATGATCAAGGAACAGAATCCGTACCTTATACCGAGTGACAATATCCAGAAACAGTCTAGACTCGGTTAACGCCGCGAGAACCTTGTATCCTTAAACAATTCTGAGCTTGATAAAGAAAAAGGATGATCACCAACAAAGCAATCCTAACTCTCACACGGTTTACGTACTCATTCCACTCGATCTCACCGAGTTCTTGTTGTTGGCTATCCGTTGACCTCGGTTGACCATGCTTTGACCAAGGTTTAACTTAACCAAACCACAACTTATTACTTATCGCAGCCATATTGGGCAGCCTTCGGTGCCCTAAATCGACCACCACCGTCGCTATTACCACGGCTGTTTAACAACTACAGCCACAATCGTTCACCACAGTCAACACGACCACCATAGCCTTTGTTCAACAGCAAACACAACCACAGTTATCAACACCCGCCAACATCACCACTATCACCTAGCCTCACACCAGTATCACAGCCACAACTATCCACAACAGCCAACGACCACCATTTTCAAAACAACCCCTATTTCTACCAATGTCGCCTTACCACCACCATCACAGTCATCGTCTTCCCAGCCACACAACATCCACCACCACGACCATCAAAACACAACCACAATCGACATGCACCCTGATATACTACATCACAGCCCAAATCACAACCAATAACAATAAACAACGACAGACGAATCGCAGCCAATAACAAACAACAACACACCCCAATCACAGATTACCTCTATTACTGTTGTTTTGCAGCCATTACCCAAATACCAACCACCAACAGCCACCACTCGACAGCCATTGACATCCCTCATTGCAGCCTCTCACCGACAGCCTTTAACCAGGCCGCCATGAACACCACCACCAACAGCAGCCTTCCATCACCACAATCAGCACCGCCACGACCATCCATCCACCAGTACTGCTACCTTGGACCCCGATCTAGTAAGATCTACACATGCAGTCCCACAATCATAGTAATTTGCGGTTTGTAGCCCAAGAAAACAAAAGGGGAATGAAGCAACCGGTTCTAGGGTACCTTACCGAGAGAAAAGCAGTGGGGCGGGCCTAGGCCACCTTCGGCCAGCAACAAGCAACAACCACCACCACCACCTCCGGCTCAGCCGGGTGTGCGACCGCCACAGCAACCATCACCGCCAGTAGCCACACCCTACAGCCACCATCGGGACCTTCAAACACCATCGGAACCACCCCCTTCCCGTCATGACCTCGACCCGCCATCTTCAGACAACCCCAAACCGACTGCCACCGCCACAGTCTCCATCTCCACCGCCATCAGCGACCATCGCCCCCTCAACCAACAATAGTCACCACCACCGCCATTTAACTACTATTTACATCCACCACCGACTGCCACCAATCGCCATCACCACTGCGTTTCAGTTAAACCACACCACCATCAGGTTCAGGTTGAAGAAAGGAGTCGGGTAGGGTTGGCTACTCGTTGGAACTCGCCGGAGTAGCTACCGGCGCCGTCGCCGGACGAAGATCGCAAAAAGGGGGGGGGTGCGACAGCCTCTCTCTTCCTCTTTCCCTGATTTTTATTTTTGTTCAAAAACCCTAAAAGGAGAGATAAATGTGTTTATATAGGGCTAAGTGAAACGGTTCGTTAATAAGTCGGTTCGTAACGCGTCTGATTAAATTTTTTGCGTGACGTAATAAATTTCATTTATCGTTAGCTTCTATTTTTCACCAAGTATTCTAGTTATTCTGAGATTAATGATTTTATCGTGTTTAAAACTTACAGAACATTTAAACGATACCGCGAAATCGACACGTTATCGGTTTTACACGTTTTTCCTCGAATGAGCGCGTTTTGTTATTATATTTTATTTTATTATTATTATTTTTTATGGTATTATAATTCTACCCCCCTTAAATAATTTCGTCCACGAAATTGCTAGGTACAGCTTGAACAAAGATATGGCTTACGTACCACGGAGTACTGTGATGTTCAAGAAACAGATAACTGACAACCCATATCGTATCATTTTTCTTAAATGTCCTTGGCAACCTGTCCAAATCCATGGAAAATATCATCCCATCCCATACAGGAATAGGTAGTGGCTGAAGCAAACCACTAGCTCTTTGATGCTCAATCTTGACCTGTTGACAAGTAAGGCAACGGCTAACATACTTAGCCACATCCTCTTTCATTCCATTCCACCAAATTCTGACGAAGGTCCCGATACATCTTAGTAGATCCTGGATGAATAGAAAACGGAGAACTATGTGCCTCAGCTAATAACGATTCTCGAAGAGAAGAATCATTAGGCACACCTAAACATTTACCACACCAGATTACTCCGTGCTCATCCACTCTGAATTCTGATTGTTTACCAATCTCCACATCTGTAAGATTGCCCAGAGTTCACCATCGTCTTTCTGTGCGTTCTTAATCCGGGATATTAAGTCTGACTCAATCTGGAGTGTAGCGAGATATCCGTTGCTCTTGCCAATAAGTAGGCCAACACCCAATCTATCAAGATCAGTAACGTTGTGTGGTTGTAACTGTAGGGAGGCTACTGTTCCTGAGCTCTTCCTGCTAAGGGCATCAGCTACCACATTGGCCTTTCCCGATGATATTGAATATTGGCATCATAATCTTTTAACAACTCTAACCATCTTCTCTGCCTCATGTTTTAGTTCCTTTTGTGTGAAGATATATTTCAAGCTCTTGTGATCAGTAAAATATCACAAGTCTCTCCGTAAAGATAATGACGCCATATTTTCAAACGCGAAAATAACAGCAGCGAGTTCAAGATCATGCGTAGGATATTTACCTCGTAAGGTTTCAGCTGCCGTGAAGCATAAGCAATGACCTTACCATGCTGCATTAGCACACATCCAAGTCCCTTTTTAGAGGCATCGCTGTAGATCTGATATCCCCCCGTGCCCGATGGAAGTGTG
>JABSNV010000856.1:0-109499 GCA_024085815.1 Flaveria linearis | reverse complement strand
CATCATCATCATCAAATAAAGGGATATTCATTAATATGATGATTATCAGATAATGATCTTACAGGAGACAATGGTGCCTCTATGACGATCCATTATTCTAAAAGTAATATTTAAACGACCTCGTACATATTTTGCCATTCTAGGCTTCTTGATAGGTATTCTCGGCCAATGATAGCTCACACTGGGCACGGGTAATCCCCTTCCAATGTCTGGCTGCCAATAAAGAAATAAGATGCATAATACAGTTGAATCGGCCACACCCCAAAAACCATGCGGTGTCCCCATTAGTCTGTACAAATGATGATTGATTATCGATTACTAGTTTCACCGTCACATCATTTCTATCTTTCGTAATATATAATATAACTATTGTTCTTATGATCTGTATTATTTCGTTAGATATTTGAAGAAGCTAAGAATTTCTGCTATGAAACTGGTGTGAAAGTTGCGTTGCATATGGTGGTGCACCGATTATCCTCAGGTTTATATACTTTTAATCATTAACAAACACTATTTTATGGTTTTAATCATTAACAAACGTGCGATTTAGTTCATCTTTTTTTTTCTAATCTGCTTAATTAGTCTTTGTAATCTGTTATCTTTAATCTGATTCAGAACGCGTTGACTTTAATCTTTGTGGAGACAAAACGCAGCGCAGATTCTTTGGGAAACTGGTTATGCAGGGCGGTTCCTTCTTCCACCGTGCACAACTATCCCTTCTTCTTCCTCACCGCAATAAGAAACTCCCAAACCTAACAAAATCAAAACACCACCCCAAAATTCAATAGCAATGCATGACGTATAATCGGTACGCCTAATAGGCTAATAGTAAACTCAATTCAAATAGTATGCACTCCTCAAACACCAAAAAAACCCCAAATCTAATAGCAACACAGAATGTATAATGGCATGAATATCAGTAGACTTGATAATGTAATACCTTATCACTAAGAACATAGCTTTGTTGTGACGGATGTACTTGTAAAGCCCGAGGCAAACTGCAACCGAGCGAGTTTTTCACCACTAACATTACGCGCACGGAGTTCAGAGAGTTTACCAGCGTCGATATCGGGGTAAGTAAGAAGAAAAAGCTTGAGATTGCGAGCCCAAGAGCAGAATCACGAGGTCACGACATTCAAA
Organism: Flaveria linearis; assembly: GCA_024085815.1. Taxonomy (NCBI): domain Eukaryota; kingdom Viridiplantae; phylum Streptophyta; class Magnoliopsida; order Asterales; family Asteraceae; genus Flaveria; species Flaveria linearis. The sequence continues at coordinate 108,359 of JABSNV010000856.1, read as the reverse complement.
TCTGGAAGCTTCGGCTTTGATAATGATCTCCCAACCCGACATTGTTTTTGAATTAACGCGTTTTTGGAATGACGAAGGACTGAAAAATCTCGAGTGTGGATATGAATTGCGAATTTTTGTTGGAAATGGATATGCCGATTGTTCGAAGGTGAAATGTATATAAGGTGAAATTCTGGGGCACAAACCGTCACGGTTTGGCCTCCACGTGACGGTTGTGTCGGGAATCCCGGCCTTTTGTCAAAATCACGTCTACGTCGTACCGTAAACTGAGGACCGTGTAGCCTAGAGGTCACGGTTTGGCCTCCACGTGACGGTTTGGTGACCGCTTTTCAACTTTAACAGCCCATTTGTCTCATTTTGTCGTTTTGTTGTCAGGAGGTCACGGGGACTACCACCCCGAACCTTGAAAGCAAGACCATGCTGTCACGGGACAAACACCCCAAACGTGACATCAAGTCCATGCGGTCACGGTTAGGTGCCAAAATGTGACGCAAGACCTAACCGTGACCGTTTGAACCGGCCCACCCCCAAAAACCCATGCGGTGTCCCCATCAGGACCCTATAAATAAACCATCATAAAGGTCTTGGCATCCAGACCAAATTGGTCATTCCTTTGATTATAAGTTCTGAACGTTCAACTTTTATTTTGGAAGAAACGTTTAGATGAGCCCTTATTGTGAATGAGACTATATCATGGCTTAGGACTTTAAAGGGGAGGGCTATGCTATGCAAAGTGGTTTTGAAAAATCCTATGATATTATACGTTGAATAAAAGTGGTATGTGACACGTGCAACAAAGTGGAATTTAAGCACGCATTTCATGAAATAAAGTAAGAAACATAAGTTAAATTAGACATTTAAAGTGTAGTCGCAATGTTTGCACATACTTTCTAGCTATAACTCTATAAGCATAATTTTTTATTAACATGGCTACAAGGTATATATCTCGTAATAAAAAATGACTGTTTCTTAATTTCTCATTATACGTGTCTACTTTGATTTGTAATGAACACACATTACGGTAAACTATCTAAATCTAGGAAACAAGATCCTAGAATATATAGGGATGTCATTGTATCATTATCCAGAAGAACAATTTATAAAAATTCAAACCAATAGTAATAAATATCTTAATAGGATAAACATTATCATAATCCTTCTTTCATTATTCCCTTGTAATGTAATCCCTTGTAACTCTCATTATCGGTTATAGATAAAAGATAATGTAATTGTATATATAGAGGGAGATATTTACAGAGAGGGGGTGTTGAGAATCAAATCCTTCTTTCATAGTATCAGGGCCTTATCAATTCCCCCTAGTCAAGACTCTCTTTCTTAGAAGTAACCTTCTAGCCAAGATCTTATATTTACTTGTCCTCTCATATCACTCACCCTCCTTCTCTTTCTCGATCTCCTACTCATCATGACTTCTAAGCTTCACCTTGCCGTCACCCGTCACCGTCTCCAACAATAAAAAATTCATCCTCATAACATTATAGATGGAGACAAGTTGATATTCATTTTGGTCAAAGTTTTTAAAAATCCACTACCGTGTGTTTTAGGGGTATTCGACCACCTAAAACCCAACCCCAATCTCGCTCCTCCTTTTCCAACCCCCAAACCAAAAGATGATGCCACTAAACTAACCGATGACCCCTACACTGAATCTTGGGACATGATTTATGCAATTATCATGTGATGGATTTATGGATAATCTCTAATGACCTTTACCACTATCATTAAACTGGACACCATCGGTTTGAAGCATGGACATCCTTAGCAACATCATCAAGACAAACAAACAACCCTCCCTTGCAAGATAGCTCAATCCCAAGTTCTCCAACACCCTTTTTGACAACTTAGAAACGTTCAGCCTATTGCAAATAGGCCTGTAAATGAACCGAACGTTCATAACTGTTCATGAACTGTTTCGACGGAAAGTTTGTTTTAGGTAGTTTATTTAGTAAATGAATGAATATGAACAAAAATTTTGTGTTCGTTTAGTTAAACGAACAAACATGAACACATGTTTTGTTCGTCGTTTATGTTCATGACGTTCGTTTATGTTCGTTTATATTCGTTCATATTGTTCGTTATTAATATATTAATAAAGGATATATGTGTTAATATTTGAAACTTAAATGTATTATGTTATACTAGAAACATATAGTTTATGAAATTTCAATCTCCACTAGTACACCTAAAGTTCAAAATGGTCATTTACGTTGTTTTTTGTGTTCATATGTATGTTTATTATTGCTCATTTATGTTCGTTTATTATTGTTCATTTATGTTTGTTTATTATTGTCATTTATGTTCGTTATGTTCGTGAAGTGTACATTTGCTTTTTAAACGAACAAACATGAACGAATACGAAAATTTTTATTTTCTTAATAAACGAACATGACAAAAAATCATGTTCGATATGTGTTCGTTCGTGTTCGTGTTCGGTAAAGTTAAATGACAAACATGAACATGTTTGATGTTCGTGTTCGTTCGGTTCATTTACAGGCTAATTGCCAACATTGAAAGTCTTTCTATTCTACGCCAGTTCCTAAAGTTGGTTCACACGTTTCCTAGTTCTTCAGTTGATCTTGGGTCTTAGCGAGCAGATGAAGGTATTGCCATGCTGCTTCAACAAACATCTTTGTTACCGGATTTCTATGACACTCGTTCGAAGCATATTCTCAAGGAGACCTGCAAAGAAATCAAGTAATGTCCCTCAAGTGCCAGAATGGCGTTACACATAAACACTAAAAACCAGAACTAACTACAGTACAAACTTATCGCCCTCTAGACTTATCATCTGACCGGGACCACGGTCAGGGACACGATTATGGAAGGGGCACGTCGAGGGGGCTGGTGACCATGGTCGTGGCTTTAGTTCTACCTAGCCCTTTGTTTTTTCTTAACAATAGTGGCAAACCAACACCCGTAGTCTGGCCCACCTTCATCTACTCGACTACTTAGTGGATAATTCGGCAAGCCCAGCCTACGTTTACCTAACACTACCAGTCTGTCACCCTTCATCTACAAGCCCAGTCATCTTTAGTCCAAGGCTATCTCAGTCTTACAACACACATATACACATCAGATATTGTACACGCCCTCTACACCATGCCTCTTAGTCTCTCAGATAACAGTTCGTATACGGACATGAAGTAAACTACACATATGACAAATATCCAAGTAACTTCACGCCTTTTTTATAATAGCAATTTATGAAACATTATTGTTAGTAATGGCTCTACCATTCCCGTTGGTGGTCAAGGCAATCAAAGCTTTCACCACCTTACCCACCCTTTCAACTTACTCATGTTCTGTTTGCACCAAAACTAACAAAGAATCTACTTTCTATTCGTCGTCTTACTACCGACAATTTAATATCCATTGATTTGTTTCCTTCGGTTTTCTTGTGAAGGATCTCAAGACATGAAGCCGTATCCTACAATGCAATGTACTAGTGACCACTACCCTTAAACCCTCAATAAGTTCTCAACTCAAATCTCCATAACTTTTATAGGTATCTCTCATCAACTATAGCACTAAAGACTTGGTTATTCGAGCGATGCTAATTGAAGTCTCTTAAAACCTCTAGCTTATTAAGTATGGCAAATCAAATAATATCATTTGTCCTTCTTATATACTTGGAAAACATATAAACTCCATTCATTGATTCACCCTACTTATACATTTATGGCTCTAACATTATTCATTGTCACACCCCCGAAATCGCAGCGGAAGGTCGCGTGACATGGTGGTAACAGAAGTTGGATTTATTCCACAGTTATAGTCAACGTTTAACAATCAAACAGTGACTACAACGGATTAGACCTTTACACGTTTTTAATCATAACATAGTGAAGTTCAGGTATTAATTACAACCGTCTTGTTCATCAAACGACAACATTTATTTATTTCAGAATTTCCACTACAGTAGTTAACTCACACGTTTGACCCTCCAAAGACTCATTCCGTTAACTCTCAACAGAGCTTACCTATACCCTGAAAGCATGAGAAAATAATAGTCAACATAATTGGTGAGCATTCGGGTTTTTAAAACTTTATAAACAATCAGTTTTTTTTCTTTAAAACCGTTTATGATGTAACGAGATAATATACCCATCATAGACTAGCAAGGTCCTATGATAACATCAGGTCATAAGTCCATAATCAAGCCAGAAACACGTCGTTGCCCCACACAGTCCAAATATATAAATTCCCTCGCCACATATCCTGACCAGCGCGACTGCGCGAGAGCGGGCCCTTCTAACCCGATAGATCTACCCATATACGTCTGTGGCCTCCCCGAGGTTATGATTATGGGGGGATTTAGGGGCTCAGCAATATGTACGCATATAACTGACCCAATTATACCATCAAAAATATATTATCCTCGTTTTACCATCATGTAATAAACAGTTTACCATGCTTTCCCCTAAAATAGTTTAAATAAAACAATATTTAATAAAAATGGGCCCGAAGTACTCACCTTCGTACGTGATCACTACCGATCAGAAATGCCTTGCACTGATCTATCCAGATCCTAGACGTGGAGCTTAATTAACATTTGACAAGCATGTTTATGAAATGTTTGTTCACCCACTTATTCCCTGGTTGATAATCAAATACATGCTATTGTTAAAATGATGAACTATTATACTCTTATTTGGCTTAATCAAGCCATCTAGCGTGTTACTTCACACGTTGCGATTTTATTGGATTTTCCTATTATTTCTTCCGTCTTTATTTAGATATTTGTTTCGTTCAAATTATTTGATTCACATCTATAACATTTGTAAGTATAACTTCGTTTGGTTTTTATAAAATCATGGTTAGTTTTACATAATTTATAAAATATATGAAAACTCGTCAAATCTATTCGTACACGCTTATTTATAGCCATTACAGTAAGTTATTCATAAAAGTCCAATATATTAATGTATATATATATATGGTTTGTTATAAAAGTCCTTTTGCATATATAAGAGTCGGATTGCACTTTATACAATTTATTATAATGTTCATATTTATACAATACACATTATATTTAATTATATGGATTATTGTTAATTATAACAAGTTATTTATGTTTATGTGTGTGTCCATATTTTATCTTATTTAGTTATATTTTTATAATTGTTATAAATGTATTTTATCATAACTTATATTTAGTAGTCGCACTCGTTCCACTTGTTTAACACAATATGCAAATAATAAACACTCGGTTTATACCTTTCGCGTTCGATTCGTATCTACGTATCTTCTTGAAAACGACATGTATGAGAAACCGTATACACCATTTTGGTTCGTTTTTCCATCACGAACATTTCTTCGGTCTCGGACCGTCCATGCACCTAAAACGTACATTCCGCGGTGTCAAATCTCCGGGGAAATGAACAAGTTTGGGACAACTACTTTTTAGGCAGAAAGTTCCGACCAGTCATGTTTGTGGACGGAAAAAATCTCTCTGAGTATTATTATTGAAAACTGCCGTTAGTTGCTAAGACGAGTATGTTAGGTATAACATATCCAAAAATCAAACCATTCAACCGGTCAGATCTTCGGGAATCGTCCTCTCTGATAGTGCGCATGCACATCATTTCCTGGCAGAATATAAAACTCGATTTTTAGCATCTTTAACAAAAGATTCAGGGAAATCGAGCTTACCATCGCGTTCGTAGCGTCGAGAAATGATTGTATGGTGAAAAGGGCTTCGACGGTCGCCGGACCGCCGCTCGCCGCCGCCGGACCGCCGCCGGATCACCGCCGGACGGCCGCCGGACCACCACCGGAGGGTGCCGGAAAACTCCAGCTCTCTCTCTCTCTCTCTTTCACTCTCTCTCTCTCTCAAAAACACACTCAGTGTGTGTGAATTGTGAAGAAAAATGAAAAGGAGGGGATATTATATGTTAAATTAATACCGTAAATGTCTGTTGCTCCGTGTCGGTTGGTATCGTGGTACATTTGACTGATATCTCACTTTTATTTTAGTTTTCTTTTAAAAAAATTTATGACTTATAAATGTATCGGATACTCTCGAAGATTTTTTTCGTCTAATATGTTGGACCAAAAGAACCAATGAGCCAAGATCAGGAAAACCTCTAAGTCCCACATGCCACTGCTACAACTGCTGAAGACTCCCATCAGTTACAATGTTCTCTTGCTTGAATGTCAGACTCGAGAACATCTGAAGACTCTCATCAGCTATTGTGTTCTCTTGCTTGAATGTCAAACTCGAGAGCATCTTAGCTCCAGCCTTCTGCTGTTATGACAAGTCTGAAGAACAAAGTATGAAGATCAAAGAACTGAAAATATCAGTTGAAGACTCCAAAGTACTGAAGACCAAGTACTGAAGTCTGAAGTACTGATCTTACAAGTACTGAAGACTTCAAGTACTGAAGACAAGTACTGAAGAATCAAAAGCTGAAGAACTAAAGAACTGAAGACCTTCTACTGAAGCACAAAGTCTGAAGACAAAGACTGAAGACAACAACTGATGATATCTACTGAAGTCATCAGTTTTATATCATCTGAAGCCAAGTCTGAAGACCAAGTACTGAAGACTCAGAGTTTGTCACAACAACTGAAGAAGTCTTCTTCAGTTGTTGTGTGGTTTTTCTTTTTCAGTAGTTTATTTTGTTTCAGTAGTTGTACAACAACTGAAGAGCATGTTCTTCAGTTGTTATAGTATCAGTAGTTATAAACGACTGAAGAGTTGTTCTTCAGTCGTTGTAGGATTTCAGTAGTTTACTTTTGTCAGCACTTAGGAACTTTTGTAAGAAGATGTCAGTGTTGACATCTTCAGTAGTTTTATGTTTTGACAGCTGTATTTGAATATTCAGTGATGTCAGAAAAGGACATCACCACCATGCTTTTGCCGCCTATATAAGGATGGCAAGCCATACAGTTTTAATTGCCGAAACGTGCGACCAATAGAACATTTATTGCTTCGCAGAACTCTTCTCTCTCTATGTTTATGCTTTAATTGCAATATCTTTTATGTTCTTGCTTTAATTGCTAATTAATGTGCTAAATCCGCTGCAAACATAATCTAATTGATCAACACGAGAGGCTGAGATCCTGTCAAATGGTATCAGAGCAGGTTAATCATTGATCGATCTTACCATTGATCATTTGAAACTGCTCTTTTGATCTCTCAGTTTGATCGAATTAGCAATTTGCAAGAGTTAGTCATAGAGAGTGAGTTTCTGCTGTTTCCGGCCAAAATCTTGAGGTCTTTTGGTGGTTTTGAGTTACGATTGTCGTGTTTAAACTTGTTCTTGACCAAAACTGAGATGACAACACCAACCAATGATCCTCACAATACTGGTTCCGCAACCAAGCCTCCGATGCTGGTTAGGAACGAGTATAACATATGGCAAAGACGTATGCTGCACCACTTGGCTGTCAACAGTGCTGGTTGTTGGAAGTCAGTGGTGCATGGGCCATACAAGCCTATGGTGACGTCCCGGAATCTAATGAACAGGTTGCGAAGAAACCTGAACAGTATTCGGAGAAGATCTAAAGCTGTTTGAAATTGATGCTAGAGCCCATGGAATTTTAGCCATGGCCATTCCAAACGAGATATATTCAGGGCTCTTGCATCATGAGTCTGCTCATGACCTATGGGTTGCTCTAAAGGAACAATTTGGAGGAACTGATTCGGTCTTAGCAAACAATAGGGAAATCCTTGCCAACAATATGAGACTTTCTCATATAGAAAGGGTGAGACTCTGACCCAGCAGTTTGAGCGGTTCTCTTTTAATCTCTGAGCTGAAGATGGTTAAACAAGAGTACTCCAAAAGCCAGATGAACAACAGGTTCCTCAGGTCATTGCCTGAGAGATGGGACACATATACCATTGTCCTACGCTCTAGTGCTGACCTTGACACTCTATCTCTCACCCAACTTCATGGGAAACTACTCACTTTTGAGAGAGAGGTAGAGCAAAGAGGAAGTTGTCATCTTCTGGCAAACTTGCTGATGACTTTGTCCAAGGTAATGCTGCCTTGATAAGTCATGAGTCAGAATATGCTTCATCAGAAAGTTCTTATGATGAGCATATTGATTTCTCTACAAACTCAGAACAAGCTTTTGTTGGTGTCAGTAGTTCAGGAGGAGGTGGTGACAACTTGTGTTTTCTGATGGAGGATTGAAGGGCATTCCATGATGATCTGGAAGAGATGGATATTTGAACCAAATGGCAATGATAAATATCCGATCTCAGAAGTTCTACAAAAGAACTGGTAGGAAATTCCCAGGACTCTCTGGCAAAACCAAAGTTGGTTTTGACAAGAGCAAGTTGAGGTGTCACAAGTGCCAAAGGCTTGGACACTTTGCAAGAGAGTGTAGATCATCTGGATCTAACTCATCTGCACCCTTTGTGACTTTCCCAGCAATAGCTCACAGCACAAAGGGCAACCTTCCTACAGTTCTTCCCATCCATCTCAGGCACAAGCACCACCTGCTTATTTTGTGCCACAGGGTCATATGCCTTATCCTTACCCCTGTTACTACATGCCTCAGCCTGGTCAACCTCAAGCCCCCCGGCTCAACCACCTCATGCTCTTCCAGAGCCTCATTCTTCCCAATCTCATCACCACACACAACCTCAACAACAAAGCTTTTTCACCCCAACTGCTGTTGACTGGAGTAGTCTACCAGAAGAGCTATCTGGTCAGGAACCACTACTCCAAGGTGCTGGTCAACATGGTGGTGATCAACCTTTTGGAAATCTTGCTCTGATGGCCCTTGACTCTGCTGAAGGGTCATCATCCAATGCCTCATCTCAGGTATCCACTGAGGCAAAAGCCAAGCTTTGTTCAGAGTCATGCATAGCAGCATTTGCTTCTATTAGAGAAGCAAATGTAGCTTTAATAGATAAAAATCTTGAGCTTGAGCACACTATTTCCAAAAGAAAAGCTGATTTTGAGGTTGCTCTAAAAGATAAAATGATGAGATTTACAAGCTCAACTGCCAAATCAAAGATAGTAAAGCTAGGGAAGATGTACTTCTAGAGAAGTACAAGGACCTCAAGGAAACTCTTGCAACCACCCAAGTTGAGTGTGATCGATGGGTGCAATCTTGCAAGGGTTTTGAAATGCTTCTTAGCAAGCAAACAGCTTCCAATGTGAAGTTTGGCATTGGTTATAATCACACTGCTCCTCCCACAGACTTCATTTCAAGAGCAGAAGTTGAATCTGATGGGGAGAGCAATAACCAATCCTTCTCATCATGTGACTTACTATCCTCTAAATCAGCATCATCAGAGATAGACTATCACATGACCAAAAGGCTGATCAACTCAGGAGTTGTCACTAGAAGTACTGAAGGTACTGGAGAGCAAGTGACAACATCTGAAGTTCAAACCTCAAATACTGTTAGCACTAAAGAGAAGAAAACTAACAGTAGGAAAGGTTTGAAGACAGCTAGAGAGGATACCAGGAAAGCAGGCACTAGGAAGAAAACTGCTAGTACTGATGACAAACAGCTGAAGAACAAGTCTTCAGCAGTTAAATCCTCTTCAGCTGATGATCAGCATAAGATGAAGAAAAGCCATGTGAGATATGTGGCTTGTTCAATCATCTTACTGATGATTGCTGGTACAAAAGGGGTTCCAAACTCAAACAGAAGGAGCAAATTACTGAGAGCATCAATAAAATGAAGAATGAGTTTGAAACCAAGTTTGTACTGGCAACATCCAAGCCTGAAATCCCTAGCCCAAAGCTAAATCCAAGAAGGTAGGGATTACTCAGGCAACAGCTGAGGTTGCTCAGAAAAAGATGGTACAACATAGGAATCTCATCATCAGCAAACTCCAATATGTCTGAAGAGCTGAAAGCCCTATCACAGAATCAACAATTGGTGATGATGGTTCAGCAGCTAGTGGGAAGAGTCAACCACTTAGATGCTCCTGTGTTGAAACCACAGAAAAGGAAGTCCAAGCCAAAGGGTTCCTCTTCTGTACCATCTTCTTCACCTCAAGCTGTCACTCACAACACACCTGTTAGTGCTACACCTGTAGCTGAGAACAGACCCAAAGCCAAGCAGGTTTGGGTCTCCAAGACTAACTAACACATGGTTGTGTTTGCAGGGTTCTTCAACATGCCATAGAAGCATCTGGTATGTAGACAGTGGAGGATCCATGCATATGACTGGAAGCAGCTCCCTTCTTAATGACTACTCTCAAGGAAAGAAGGGATTTGTTTCTTTTGGCAATGATGCAAAGGGTTACATCGTCGGAAAAGGCTTTGTTTCCAACGGGGAAATAAGGTTTGATGATGTTAACCATGTGGAGAATCTCAAGTACAACCTCTTGAGTGTCAGTCAAATGTGTGACAAAGGCCATGTTGCCCTTTTCACAAGCCAGAACTGTAGGATTCTGTCATCCAAAGTTCTGAGTTTGATTGACAAGGCATTGGATGAACACACTCTCCTGAAGGCCAACAGGACAGGAAGAGTGTATGCCTTAGATCTCTCCAAAAAGATGGATCTAAAAGGCCATCCTTGCCTATTCTCCAAGGCATCTCCTCAAGAGTCTACACTATGGCATAGAAGGCTGGGTCATGTAAATTTCAAGAACATGAATCAGCTTATAAGCCATGGTTTAGTAAGAGGATTGCCTCTGAAGGAGTTCAAGTGTGAAGATGACTGCACTGCTTGCTTGAAAGGAAAACAACACAAAGTTTCATTCCCTTCAATAGAAGAACCAAAGTCCACTGCCTGCTTACAACTTCTGCACATGGATCTCTTTGGTCCTGTCAGAGTAATGAGCATGGCAAAGAAGAAATACTGCCTGGTAATTGTGGATGATTACTCCAGGTTTGTATGGACTTTCTTCTTGCACTCCAAGGATGAAGCAGCAAAGACAATAATGAACTTTGTGTTACAAGTAGAAAAGCAGTATTCCCTACAGGTCAAGTGTGTGAGGAGTGACAATGGAACAGAATTTAGAAACCACACACTTGATGACTTCTACCTGTCCAAGGGAATTAGAAGGCAGTTTAGCATTCCTAGAACTCCTGAGCAGAATGGAGTGGTGGAGAGAAAGAACAGGACCCTCATTGAAGCAGCAAGGTCAATGTTGGCTGACTCAGGGCTGCCACTGACCTTTTGGGCTGAAGCTGTCAATACAGCTTGCTATGTACAGAATAGAGCCTTAGTAAATAAGAGGTTGATGAAGACTCCCTATGAAGTTCTTCATCATTTAGCCCCTCTTATTTTCATTCTTTAGAGCCTTTGGGTGTCCTTGTTTCATTCTCAACACTAGCAACCCACTCCATAAGTTTGCTAGTAAGGTGGATGCAGGGTACTTTGTTGGTTATTCATCAACTTGCAAAGCATACAGAGTCTTCAACTGTAGAACCAAAGGGGTTGAAGAAACTTTGCATGTTAAGTTCAATGAATCTCCAAAGGACAAGATTCCACAAAACCCTGTGGAGCTGTTTGATCTGGACATACTGCAATATGTTCCTTATCAACCTCCATCTGTTGAGCCTGTCAACAGATCTCCACCTGGTGGTACTGAAGATGATGAAGTCAGTACTCACCTCTTCAGGTTTAGTGACAACCTGCCTAATTCCACTGAACCTGATGCTCCTGTAGCCTCAGCAGCTCCATCCACTACAAATGCTGATGAGATTTCTGCTTGCTCTACTTCATTTGAGCTGCCATCCTCTACATGTTTTCAGGAATCTCCATCACCATCTGTTGCTGCTGATGGGTCTACAAACACTTGCACAGATATTATAGTTTATCAAGAGCTCAAGAATCACCCCACTTCACAAATCATTGGTGATATCCATGCTGGAGTTTCAACCAGGAATCAATTGTCCAACTTCTGCTTCTATGCTCTCTTCATCAGTCAGCAAGAACCAAAGAACTATCATATTGCTTTAAGAGACAATGGATGGGTGGAAGCTATGCAGCTTGAGCTACTTCAATTCAAGAAACAGCAAGTGTGGGAGCTTGTTCCATTACCCAAAGGTAAGTGTGCTATAGGCACCAAGTGGGTATTCAGGAACAAAACAGATGAGAAGGGCCAAATTGTCAAGAACAAGGCCAGACTGGTTGTTCAAGGGTTTGCACAGGAGGAAGGCATCGATTATGATGAGACCTTTGCACCTGTGGCCAGACTAGAAGCAATTAGACTGTTCTTAGCTTATGCTGCCTTTCACAGTCTTAAGGTTTATCAAATGGATGTCAAAAGTGCCTTCCTATATGGAAAAATCAAAGAAGAGGTTTATGTGTGTCAACCACCAGGCTTGAGGACAATAAACATCTTGATTGGGTGTACAAGCTTGATAAGGCTCTTTATGGGCTGAAGCAAGCACCTAGAGCCTGGTATGAGACACTTTCAACCTTTCTTCTTGAGAATACATTTACTAGGGCACCATTGATAAAACCTTATTCATCAAGACTGTGGGACAACATAAGCTCCTTGTTCAGATTTATGTTGATGATATCATCTTTGCATCCTCTGATCCAAAGTTGTGTGATAATTTTACAAAGCTTATGAAGCTGAGATTTGAAATGAGTGCTATGGGAGAATTACAGTTCTTTCTAGGTTTGCAAATTAAACAACAGGATGATGGAATCTTCATCCATCAGTCCAAATATACCAAAGACTTGTTGAATAAGTTTGATTTACAAACCTGTAAGCCCTGTTCTACTCCCATGAGCAGCATCACACAACTAGATGTTGATCAGAAAGGTAAAGCGGTTGATGAAACCCTTTACAGATGTATGATTGGGTCCTTGATGTACCTTACAGCTTCTAGACCAGACATCATGTTTTCAACATGTGCTTGTGCTAGATTTCAGGCTGCACCTAAAGAATCCCATTTGATTGCAGTCAAAAGGATCTTTAGATATCTGCAAGGTACCCAATCACTAGGACTTTGGTATTCAGCTGGGCATTCATGCAAATTAGTTGCTTTCTCTGATAGTGACTATGCAGGATGCAAAGTCACCAGAAAATCCACTTCTGGTGGTTGCCAATTCCTAGGCAATTGTTTAGTTTCTTGGCAGAGTAAGAAACAAACATCAATTGCTACATCCACTGCTGAAGCTGAGTATATTGCTGCTGCAAGCTGTACCTCTCAAATACTCTGGCTTCAGAACCAACTTCTGGATTATGGCATTACTGAGACTAAGACTCCATTATTAATGGATAGTGCTTCAGCTCTTTGTATTGTTAAGAATCCAGTCCAGCACTCTAGGACCAAGCATATTGAGATCAGACATCATTTTATCAGGGATTGCTATGAGAAAGGTCTGATTGATCCTAAGTTTGTGCCTAGTGCTGATGAGCTTACAGACATTTTTACTAAGCCTTTAGATAGTGCCACATTCCAAAATTTGGTACTAAGGCTTGGTATGCTGCAGCTTGAATGATTTGACCTATGCTGGTACTCTTAGTTCATACTACTGAAGAGCAAAGGTCAAATATAAGTACTGATGAGTAATTTAGTCTTCAGCTCTTTCACAACTACTGAAGACTAAACTGACTCAAAGTACTGATGTACATTATTTATTGAAAAACAACTGATGTAGTGAAGTGGATTACAACTACTGATGTATGATTTTCAATAAATAAGTACTGAAGAACAAATTTTGCTCATAAGTACTGATGTGTAATCTTACACAAATACTGAAGACAAAATTTGTTCACCAGCTCTGAAGAATTTCATCAGCACTTGTGAACATCTGATCACAAGAGCTGAAGGCATATTCCCAAGAGCTGAAGGGTCGATGAAACATCTGAAAGTCAGCCAAAGAGCTGATGAGTAAGTGTGAGGCTAGTATGAAACAACTGATTTGACGGAAACAGCTGATGAGTAATTTCTCATCAGCTGATAACAACAGCTGATGTTTCATACACAAACAACTGAAGGACAAAACCATGTCTTCAGTAGTTCACAACTACTGACATCAGTAGTTCACAACTACTGAAGGCTAACACCAAGTCCTCAGTTGTTTACAACAACTGAAGCAATACCATGTCTTCAGTAGTTCACAACTACTGATCTCAGTAGTTCACAACTACTGAAGGCTAACACCAAGTCTTCAGTTGTTACAATGTCTGAAGAAGAATACTAGGTCATCAGTAGTTCATAACTACTGAAGACTGACAGTAACTCTTCAGACGTTCACAACATCTGAAGGACAAAACCAAGGTCTCAGTAGTTTCAACTACTGAAGGCTAACACCAAGTACTCAGATGTTACAACCACTGAAGGTTAAAACCACGTCATCATCTGTTACAACAACTGATCACTAACACCAAAACCTTCAGTAGTTTTCTTTCAACCTTTGCCCTACCCTATAAATACCCCACCTTCAGAGCATTTACTCCTCACTTGACCTAATCCTTACAAACCTCTGAAATTCCCATACACCATTAATGGCGAACATGCAACTGAAACCTCGACACAACTGTGTCGCCCACCTTAAAAAATCGCCATTATGGCCCAAATTTCACCAAGCCGTTGATCTTATGCATGACTCACCATACAAAACGGCTTTTCTCTTGAACCCCACTCTATACACCGACTCCTTGATGGAGTTTTGGACAAATGTGACCGTCCAAACCGGAGAGCAGAATGCCGAGGTCTCCCTCCGGTCCTCCGTCAATGGAAACCCGTGGTTATCACTCCAGTCACCATACGACAAACCCTAGAGCTGGAGGATGCCACTTACCCAACTTCCTACCCCAAAGGTACCCTGGATCTTTCATTCACATCCCATGACTATCAGGGCAACCTCTCCGCCTCCACCTTGTTGAAGAAACATTTCCCTGACCCTCAACGCTTGATTTTCCATATGGTGAATGTCTGTCTGGCTCCCAAGACCTCTTCGTGGGACCAGATGTCCACAAGGTGGCAGCAGGTATTGTATTCTATCCGTGAGAAACTACCTTTAAATTTTACTGATCTTTTATTTTTGGAACTCAAGGACATGGCCACAAAACCTTTTTCTAACCGTTGGAACTTGTATCCACGGTTCATAATGGCCATGATCGAATACCAGCTTCAGGCTGAGGGACTAGTTGGCACTGGGGTCCCTGCCATGGCTGTTCAAGCTGAGGTATACTCCAGGCACAACACTGACCCCACACTCAAACAGGCTGGCCGGCTGCGAAAACCCACGCAGCTGGAACCAACAGCCTCCACCTCCAAATCCACAGTCCCCACCAAGCCAAAAGCCAAAATAAGCCTAAAAAGTCTACTCAGGGAGATGAGTCCCCTGAGGATGCCCCTGCCATACAAAGGCAGGATGTGCCTGCTGGTTCGATTCTCCCAGCAGCTACCACGACTCCACCCACCACAACCGCACAGGCTTCCTCTCAACAGGAGCCTGATGCAACCAATTTTGGGCAACCACATTACTGGGGTCTTCCTCACTTGAGGAGGCTGCCATTGAAGAGCACAGTCCTCCCCATGTGCATACTGCTTCTAGCCCACATACAGAGGAGACCGCCCCACTAAGCCTAACATTGGTTATAGCCAAAGTGCTGACTGATCTGAGCACTCCACCCTCTCCCCAGAAACCTATTACACCTGGGAGACTACAACCGAAGAGGGGTGGGCATAAGTGCTGATCGGAGCCCACAGCACAGAGAATCAGTTCACTCTCCCAGTGTGGCTAGGGAGAGAGAACAATCTGGTGAGGCTGCCACTTCCCCTGCATCAAATCTGAGCAGGGTGAAGCTGGTAACATCTCTAAGACCTCACCAGAGGCAATGGCCGATGATGGATCCAATCCGGAGGCCAGAAGTCCCCAGTACCAAGAACAAGGGGCACATGTCATTACTGAGCCACACTCAGGACATGTTCATCCTGACAATGTCAGGAGGTCAGGTGATTCAGCTTATGCTGATGATGACCTGAGCTTTTTCTATGATGTAGTAGCTCAAAACACTATCCTAGAGGATGAGATTAGCAGACTCAAAGAGCTGCTTGCTCAGATGACTCAGGATAGAAGTCCATCTGCCACCACTACCCTACAGATGGCACCTTCACCCGAAGGTCTCACAAACACTGAGCCACTCCCACAAACTCAGCCACCAGCCCCTGCTTCTGGCACTAGCTCTCAGGGTCAGAACCCCCCTGAGCAGCTGGATGCTATCCTCCAGAAATCCCTGCCTCTCATCACACCAATCCTTAAAGATATAGTCATTCAGACCCTGGATGAGAGGCTTCCCACATACATACAACCCATGGTGGAGGTTGCCATATCTAAGGCTCTTGCTGATAGTCAAACCCCAACCAATGCAACCAAAAAGGGGGAGACATCAGTGAAAGACAAGAGGAAGAGGGGAGAGGAGGAGAAAGAGGCAGAAAAAGAGGTGGTGGTAGAGAGGGAGTTGGCTGAGGAGAGTAGTAGGGTGAGGGAGAAGGGGAAGAGGAAAGTGAGGGAGGTAGAGCATATAGAAGTGGCTGAAATCCAAAAGGATTTCAGTATCACTGATAAGAATAAGGGAGAGGGAAAGAAGGTGGATGATCCTGATCTAGCAGCCCTTGTCAAGGAGGCTGATGCTGAACATAACCGTTCAATGAACAAAGTCATTGAACAGCTGTTCAGGCAAGGCTTTGACAAGGACACTGCCTTGCTAGATCAAGAGATCAGGAATATGGAGAGGAGAGAGATTGAGTACCGATGGACTACTCATAGCCAAGAGGAAAGACAAAAACTTGAGGCTATGAGTAGGTTCACTTCGAAGTACCTGGGCAGACCAGTCCTTGATGTTAAGGCATGGACCAGGGACAAACTCTTGGCAATAACCACCAAGATTTGTTCGGCTGGTGATTTTACAAAGGGACTGGTCGCAGAGGCCTTATCTGAAGCCGGTGCTGGGAACAGGACACTGCTAGTCAAGCTAACCAAACCAGCCTTATCTCTAGGCTGCTAGCAGTGCCTGCCAACACTCCCACACCAACAACCCAACCACAACCCACAAAACCAACTCCTTTACCACCAAAACCCGCAGCCAATGATCCACCCTTGAAGAAGAAGAGAAGGGTGCTGAGGCTGCAAGATGAAGAAGAGGATGATGAGGAGGATAGCCTGCCACTCTCAGCAGTTATACCTCTACCCAAAGCCAAACCACAAACCATCAATCCCACCTCACAGCAGGACACTGTGAAGGTTAAGTTAGAAGAGGAGGAGCAGCAGAAAAGACATGATGAGGAAATGCTGAAAAGCATTGACAAATGTTATACTGCTACCACCTCTATAATAAACATGCAGAGAGAAGCTCTGAGGTTATTCACCCTCAGACAACCTTTCAATATGAAAGGGAGAGGGTGAGAACTTAGCCTGACCCAAGGGTGGCTCACGGGATAGTCAAGAAGGACATGCCTGTGAGATACAAAAGCCAACTAAAGAGAATCGTAGATGAAGAGATCTCTGTGGCTATTGTAATAACACCCTGGGAAATAGTAGATGAATTCGAGAAAGCTTATAGAGCCGGCCAATCACCCTTTTCAATGCTAGATAATAGGGTGGTTAGGAAGGGTCTGGTCTATAAGAAGCTTGAGAATTTTCATAGGAATGAGCTTACTTTGTTGTTAGAGGGTAAACACCCTGATGAGTTTGCATATAGGCAAATCACAACACTTGAGCTCAAAAATGGAAGACAGGTCAAGTACCTCTCAGAGCTGTACGGTCGGGAGGGGTTATTCGAAGGTGAGCCTGAAGACCTGTCCAAAGAAGAACAAATGATCTTTCTTCAGGCTTACTGTAGAGAATCCTACCGGCTTGTACGAGGGAGGTAGATCTCATGGATGGGGCAACAGCTCTGTGTCCAATTCCCCAAGACAGAGCTCCCATCCATACTTAGCCAAACAAACACTTGAGACTACCTCTCTGGCCAGTGCTTATCTGGGTCAACTTCTAATCTGATCTAGAAGGAAATAGACCAATCATTATGCCACCAATAAGTGGGACATCCAATAATTAGAGGTTTTGGCTGCATTGGTTCAGGGGGAGTTTGTTGGACCAAAAGAACCAATGAGCCAAGATCAGGAAAACCTCTAAGTCCCACATGCCACTGCTACAACTGCTGAAGACTCCCATCAGTTACAATGTTCTCTTGCTTGAATGTCAGACTCGAGAACATCTGAAGACTCTCATCAGCTATTGTGTTCTCTTGCTTGAATGTCAAACTCGAGAGCATCTTAGCTCCAGCCTTCTGCTGTTATGACAAAGTCTGAAGAACAAAGTATGAAGATCAAAGAACTGAAGAATATCAGCTGAAGACTCCAAAGTACTGAAGACCAAGTACTGAAGTCTGAAGTACTGATCTTACAAGTACTGAAGACTTCAAGTACTGAAGACAAGTACTGAAGAATCAAAAGCTGAAGAACTAAAGAACTGAAGACCTTCTACTGAAGCACAAAGTCTGAAGACAAAGACTGAAGACAACAACTGATGATATCTACTGAAGTCATCAGTTGTTATATCATCTGAAGCCAAGTCTGAAGACCAAGTACTGAAGACTCAGAGTTTGTCACAACAACTGAAGAAGTCTTCTTCAGTTGTTGTGGTGGTTTTTCTTTTTCAGTAGTTTATTTTGTTTCAGTAGTTGTACAACAACTGAAGAGCATGTTCTTCAGTTGTTATAGTATCAGTAGTTATAAACGACTGAAGAGTTTGTTCTTCAGTCGTTGTAGGATTTCAGTAGTTTACTTTTGTCAGCACTTAGGAACTTTTGTAAGAAGATGTCAGTTGTTGACATCTTCAGTAGTTTTATATTTTGACAGCTGTAATTTGAATATTCAGTGATGTCAGAAAAGGACATCACCACCATGCTTTTGCCTCCTATATAAGGATGGCAAGCCATACAGTTTTAATTGCCGAAACGTGCGACCAATAGAACATTTATTGCTTCGCAGAACTCTTCTCTCTCTATGTTTATGCTTTAATTGCAATATCTTTTATGTTCTTGCTTTAATTGCTAATTAATGTGCTAAATCCGCTGCAAACATAATCTAATTGATCAACACGAGAGGCTGAGATCCTGTCATAATATTACGTATTAGGTGGCAAACGGGCTCGGTGCGCGCTAATATCACGTATTTCACACGTTTAACCGTTTTGAGCGTTTTCTCGCACCGAATGTGAATATTATAATTTAATTACTTATATAGAATAATAATAAGTGCGTAATAATAATTTGTTCATAAATTTAGGCATCCGAACCGCTTGAACTAACAACGTTAACGTACGTGTGTTTTATGCGGTTTTATCAATTTTGCACGCGCCATAGTTGTTAGGTGCTCGGATAGAGTTCCAGAATGATTGTTCAATTAGAATAATAATATTCCATAGACATGACACTAGAAGTGTCGTGTTCCGATAGGAACCGGTTTTCTACCGCGTTAACCATTTATCAGTCTGAATATTCATTTGCGAGGCTCAATGATCATCGTTATGACTTGGGATTATCAAATCGGAGATCAGGTGAACCTAAATCCCTTATTGGGCCTTAATGGGCCTTGTGTGTCCATTTCGTTGGGCTACACTTTAGTTACCGAATTTTGAGGGTTGTTACATTCTCCCCTCCTTTTAGAAATTTCGTCCTCGAAATTAGTTGAAGAAAATTTTGAATGATCTAGTTACTCAATCACCTGGTGACATATTATAAGAGATCATAGAAGTCGGGTGGTTAAAATCATTGGTAAGCGAGGTTAGGAGTTTCAATTCTTGAGTTTGAATGCTCTACTTCAGTAGAATTTAAGGAGTTCATGATGATCTACGCTTTTCTTATGGATCATACCTCATTCAGGCTTCAGCATCGCACAATTTTTAAACCGAAAAAGGGATCGATTGATGAGTCCATTAGATAGATCACTCAAAGAGTTCGAATATGCCAGTGTCAGTGTCTTATCACTCAAAGGCTTTGACGGAGTGTATCCCTATAAGAGAGGGTCAAAGAGTACCATAGTTATGAAACACAACTACAACTCAATCTAAGTCTTAAGTCCGCCAATCAAGCTTTATCTAGTCCAATTCAAATAGAATTTTGCTAGACTAAACAGGTTTGCATCGATATCTAATGCAGAATTCTTAAACTACTAGTGAGTGTGGTCGATTATGTCTTTCGGTACTGTCAACATTTGTTTGATTACACCCTATTCCTATGGTAGTCGCTGCTACCCTTGGCTTTTAGTATAATTTCTTTCATTTGAATCAAGATTTTTCTTGTTAACATCGCGTTAGTCAAGAATATAGTCAAGTTATCCTAGTTGGATCGTAAGGGTTTAAGTAAGTGCTATAACACGTTCCAGCTTTAACCTTATTTCAGGAACCTTCATCTCGACTTACGAATTATCGATTTGCTATACCAACGTACGAAGTAATGTGGTTTACAGATTTAAATTCGTTCGTAGAATTTAGTGTCAAAGCCTTAGCTCTAAAGGTTAGAAAATGGATTTGATTGAAATGACATCAGTTTGCGTGTGATCTTACATTTTTTCCATCGTAGGGGGTTTAACATGCTTTCCTTATTAGTACTAAGTTTCAAGAATTATATCTTAGACTGAGATGATAAGTATGAAAGACATAAACATGATCATAGTCAGGGTTGCATTTAAAATCTACTAACATGAGAAAGGACTCTTTCCAAAGCGTGGTCATTGATCGGGTGGTGAATGTTTAACCTTTAACGACTTTATTTCCGGGTTTTATGTATAAATGTATGAGAAATAGAGTTACTTTGGGATTATTTGGTGTTTGTAGGTTAAACGTGAAGAATACGGAGAAATGGGAAGAAATGGGATGATAATTGGAGCTCGAGAAGTCAAGATATGATAAATCGAAGTTATACGGTAATGATATCTTAAAACGGGCATAACTTGAGCTAGGAAAGGAGTTACGGGACCCATGACCTATCAACGGAAAGGTCTCGAAAAACTACACATGAAAATAAAGGTTGCACAGGAAGGTGGCGCCACTAACGCCCCCATAGGCGCCACCGACGCTGGGGTACGGGTTTTTGTTGAGATTGGACCTATTTCGAAGGGATTAAAAGGTGGAAAAACCCTAATTCGAGTTACAACTTCACACACTGCAATCTTGGACGAAAATTAACCTTCTTGGATCATTATCAAGCTCTTCTAACATCAAGAACATCAATTTCATCTGAATTACATGATCAAATACACTCGTGTTGAAGAATCGATGACGATGCAAGGCTAAATTCATTGTGATTCACTTCAGGGGAAGGGTTTGTGCAAGTTATTATTTTTCTTATCTTGTAACCTAGATTTGAGATTAAATCTTGAACCTTTTAAGTTCTTGTTGGATTTAATTTATGATTTGATTAGTTAAACGGTTTGATTATACGTTAACCTAATTTTGATCTTCTTTAACTTTGGTTGTCTATGATCATTACGTGATTGATTATTAGAATTAGGGTTTCATTATTCAAATTGGTAATTGTGTGAATAAGGTCCTTTAAACTTTAATCCATAATTGTCACTTAAATCATATCATGTGTAAGTCACCATTAATGGCTTCTCATTAGGTTTCATTTAAGAAAGATTGTAACTTTGCCAAACCTGAATCCTGAAGTGGGTTGCTTTTCAATCAAGATTGTTACAAACTTAAACTTTATTTCGTTAAATTAATAATTTCACAATCCAATTAATCAAGCAATTTCCTTTTTCAATGTTTAATTTTTTTAGTTTAATCGTTACTAGCACTTTCCTGTGATTCCCTATGGATTCGACACCCTGCTTACCCTTTGCTATTAAGGGTGATTAGGTACTCTTTAATATATATTTTTGACCAGCCACACGACATCGATCAAAATGGCGCCGTTGCCGGGGATTCGTTGCGCTTAGTGTTAGTAATAATTATTTGTTTCTTCAAAATATATATATATATATATATATATTTTCTTTTCTTGTTTTTAGTTTAATTGTTATTTTTGTTGTTCGGAATTACACGGGTATTATTTCTTGTGTGCAGATAGTTGAGATTCTTACGCATACGAGACATTCCGGAAGAACTTCCCCGTTACTCTTTGATCCTGAGATTGAGAAAACAGCAAGAGACAACCGAGTTTTTCACAAGGCAAATCCCTCATCAGCTCCTATTCCATGAAGTGTGTGGTCTGAAGAAGGAACCTCAACAGCTAAGGCTAGTGAAATCTTACGAAGGCTTTCCAAAACACCGGAAAGTAATCCATTCAACAACATGAATAACTCGGGAAATCAAAGTGGTCCGTCTACTCAACCTCCTCCACAAAGGGAGCAACCTCTAGGTGATATTCCACCTCCATTGTTCCCACCACATAATGCTCCACCACCTCAGCAACAAATTCCACCATTTAACCCAGTTCAAGGAAACCCTATACCTCCACCACCATAATTCCAAACGGGTGACACTACTCGTGTATACCCACAACCTAATCCACCTATTCAACAAGAACCGGATAGAAATGTTAACTATGAGGCTCCACGAAATCCCTCAGTTCAGTTTAATCAATCCAACTCGAACCGGAATGATGGTGTTAATGGTGATGAAGGTATAAGGGATCGGGTATCAAATTGGGATGATGGAATGGAGCATGGGAATTCAAATGCTGGATATGGAGTGGGAGATGAAGATGGATTTGGTTTCAACTATGGTTATCAGCATCCAGGAGGCTACAATCATCATTTTAATCCAGTCTTCCAAATGGCTAATCAAGGTCCACCAAGAGCCATGAGGCAACCAATGAATCAACATCCTCAACCGGGTTTTCCTCAACATCATGATGGTCTCCCGCAAGTCCATCATCGTGCCCCAATTCATGGAGTTGAGAGCCATTTTAGACCTCAAATTGCAGTCAACTCATCTCCAATAGTAAGCCCTATTGCACATGGTCGATCTTTCAAAGTGAGGCCACAAGGATTGAAT
This sequence comes from Flaveria linearis, assembly GCA_024085815.1. Lineage (NCBI taxonomy): Eukaryota > Viridiplantae > Streptophyta > Magnoliopsida > Asterales > Asteraceae > Flaveria > Flaveria linearis. The sequence continues at coordinate 85,448 of JABSNV010000856.1, read as the reverse complement.
ATGTTCCCATCTTTCTATGGTAAAGGAACCGAGGAACCGTACCTTCACATTTCTGAATTTGAAGCGGTGTGTGGCACAATTAGAGGACAAGGGTTTACACCGGATCAAGTTAAGCTCGTGTTATTTCAATTCACCTTGAAGGACGCTGCGAAACAATGGTTTCTATCATTGCCATCGGCAAGCATTTTTACATGGGAGGATATGCAACAACAATTCCTAGAAGAGTATTACATACCTCAACGAACAAGTGATGCAAGGGCTAACATTCGGAACTTCCAACAACAACCAGGTGAACTTTTCTATGAAGCTTGGAAGCAGTTTAAACAATTGCTAAGGAATTGCCCCCATCATGGTATTCCACAATGGGAGTTGATCAATGCATTTTATGATGGATTATCCACTGATGACATCCGGGATGTGAACTCTACTACGGGTGGAACATTTCTTTCCAATCATGTGGAGGTGGATTGGGAATTCTTAGAGAAAATGGCGGTGAACTCAAAAAGGCAAGCTCAATCTAATAGGAAGAAGAAACACGCCATTGTTAGATCTGCAACCACTACTAATGCCAATGAAAGATTAGAACAATTGGAGAGAGCAAATCAAATGTTGGAACGTCAGTTGGCGAGTTTGAACCTCAATGGGGGAAATATGACACCTCAAGGCGGACCAATCTTTTCCGTGTGTGAAGGATGTGGTGATCTTGGCCATGCTATCATGGATTGTCCAATGAAAGTGGGTAGACCTAAGGAAGAAGTAAATCAAGTATATGGTGATCGAAAGCAATATGATATGAATTCTAATACATATCATCCAGGTTTGCGTAATCATCCCAATTTTAAGTATGGTAACACATCTAATCAATCTAATCCTCATTTTCAGGTACCAAATCAAGGAGGTCAACCGTATCAGAACCGACAACCGATGTATAACAACCAGAATTACAACCAAGGAGGATACAACAAGGGTTACCAACGAAATTATCAACCTAATGGCGATCAAGGAAGCTCAAGCAACTCATCCGAGGTCATGGACTTTCTCCGAGAGATTAAGAAAGACAATGAGGTACGAGATAAAACCGTGGAGGCATTAGCAAAACAAGTTGGACAACTAGCGGAAGAGATGGCACAATTGTGAAGAAATCCAGGAATGTTGCCTAGTGACACCACTGTCAATCCTCAACATCAAACATTAGGTGCAAGAAATACAAAGAGTGCAAACATCAATCAGGTAAGTATTCTTCGCTCTGGTAAAGTTTATGACAATAAAGTGGTTTCCCCCACCACCATTCGAATAAGGAGTGGTGGAGGACCTCGGTGAGGATGGGAGAAGTGATGATGAGTGTGAACCGGACACCCATAGTGTTAAACAAAAGAAAAAAGTAACTTTTCAAGATACACCAAAATCTGAGCTTAAAAATGAGTCACCTAAGGTCAATGGTAAGGGTAGGGAGGTTAATACCACACCTTATCCAAAGGCTTTAGAAAATCCTGAAAAGTCAAAAACTTTAAACAAATAGGGTCCTCAACAAGAAGAAATTTAGGAAATTTTCAAGCAAGTTAAAGTAAATATTCCTTTACTTGATGCAATTAAACAGGTACCGGCTTATGCTAAATATCTTAAGGATATGTGTACTCAAAAACGAAACAATAAATTTCCAAAAATGCTTGATTTAACAGAAAAGTGAGTGCTGTGTTAATGGGTTCGTTGCCTCTGAAACTTCGGGACCCCGGAACGCCTTTGATACCAATTCAAGTTGGTGACTTTAAAATGGCAGGGGCGTTACTGGATCTTGGAGCGAGTGTAAGTATTCTTCCGGGAAGCTTATATGATCAGTACGATTTTGGTCCACTTCGTAAGGCCGATACTACCGTAGTATTAGCCGATTTGACACCTAAGCTTCCTAGAGGAATCGTGTCTGATGTGATTGTCATGGTTGAAGATTTCTACTACCCGGTTGATTTATTAGTTTTAGACTATGTGTCAAATGATAAAACAAAGCAACCTAACGTCATACTTGGTAGACCATTCTTGGCCATCGCGAATGCATTGATAAACTGTAGAACCGGGATGGTGGATATGACATATGGTAATAGGAAATTGCGTTTAAACGTGCTTGCTAATACACTAAACTCTCTAGTCAATGATGAACGCTTTATGGCGGACATCATTGAGGAATGTTGTTAGAGCATATATAGTCATATATAGTGTGTCCGTCGCTTGACGAATAGTCTAGGCTTAATGTTATACACCTTGTAAACACATGAAACTGGGTCATTCGCAGGAGCATATGCGAATGAGTACGACTGAGCCATGCTAATGGACCAGTCGTGCGACTGAGAGATGCGATTGGGGCATTCGTAAGACTGAACCATAAGAATGGTCCAGTCGTACGTTTGAACCATACGCATGGTCCAGTCGTACGATTGAACCATACGCATGGTCCAATCGCATGAATGGGCCCAGTCGCATCTAATATGGGCCGAGGCCTATATATACCAGTTTCAATGTGTAAAAGCCTAAGGGTTTTGATAGGGTTCCTGGCGCCCAGGTGCTGCCGGATGAGAGGGGAGATCATGCTCGATCTCCCCTTGCCAAAAGTCTTGATTCTTAAGTTGTAACGAGCTTAAAATAGTTATGTTTTATCAATAAAATCATTCGATTATTGTTCGTGTTATTGATTGTCTTTTGGTTTATCACCTTCCGTCAAGAACATGCTCGGATGTTTACTGATCCAGTGACTTCACAAATGTAATCCTCATCAAAGTGAGGATGCCACCAAAGAGACTTGTTTTGTTTATGATGATGCAGGTTGGAATCATATGACAGATCTAGCAATTGAGGCACAAAAGTTAGATGTCATGGTTGTTGATGCTGGTAGGCCCCCATGGACATATCAAGTTGAGAACTTGCCTAAGCATATAGACAAAAAGATGAAGCCTTCATTGGAAAGCCTACCAGAGTTGGAATTGAAAGACCTTCCCAAGCACCTCAAATATGCATTTTTGGGAGAAGACAACACGTTGCCCGTAATCATCGTAGTCGACTTAGAAGAAGATCAAGAAGCCTCATTGTTACAGGTTCTTCAAACATACAAAGCTGCGATAGGATGGACACTTGCTGATTTGAAAGGAATAAGCCCTTCGATCGTGATGCATAAGATCATAACTGATGCCGAAGTTAAACCGTCACGTGATACTCAAAGAAGGTTGAATCCAAACATGCGGGAAGTGGTCAAGAAAGAGGTACTTAAGTGGTTGGATGCCGGCATAATTTACCCAATCTCTGACAGCACCTGGGTAAGTCCAACTCAAACGTTACCGAAGAAAGCAGGTATTCAAGTGGTCAAAAGCGATACAGGTGAGCAAATCGCCACTTGGCCTGTAACCGGGTGGCGTGTTTGTATTGATTATAGGAAACTAAATGCTGCCATATCTAAGGATCATTTTCCACTTCCATTCATTGATCAGATCATTGAGAAATTGGCAGGTCAGAAGTTTTATTGTTTTCTAGATGGCTATTCGGGATATAATCAAATTGCTATTCACCCTGAGGACCAACAAAAGACGACATTCACTTGCCCTTATGGCACATTTGCTTTTAGGCGAATGCCATTTGGTTTGTGTAATGCCCCGGCCACCTTTCAAAGGTGTATGATGAGTATCTTTTCAGATATGGTCGGGGAGTCTCTAGAAATTTTCATAGATGATTTTTCAATTTTGGTTCTACTTTTGATAAATGTCTACATGAATTAACCAAAGTGTTGAAACGATGTGTTGAAACAAACTTAGTCTTAAGTTGGGAGAAAAGTCACTTTATGGTTCAAGAGGGAACGGTTCTAGGGCATGTCATATCTAATCGGGGAATTGAGGTAGATCGGGCCAAAATCACGGTAATTTCCACTCTACCTCCTCCGGTTAATGTTAAAGGTGTGCGATCATTCTTAGGACACGAAGGGTTTTACAGACGGTTCATTAAGGGCTTCAGCATCATAACTAAACCCTTATGTAACTTACTTTTGAAAGACGTACCCTTTGTGTTCGATAAAGAATGTTTGCATGCTTTTAACACGTTAAAAGAGAAATTAGTGGAGGCCCCAATCTTGCAATTACCTAATTGGTCACTCCCGTTTGAAATTATGTGTGATGCAAGTGATTTTGCAATTGGGGTTGCTTTGGGTCAACGGGTGGATAAGAAACCTGTTGCAATATACTACGCAAGTAAACATTAGCCGATACTCAGTTAAATTATACAACAACTGAAAAAGAATTGCTTGCAGTAGTATATGCCTTAGATAAATTCCATTCATATATATGGGGAAGTAAAGTAATTGTTTATTCTGATCACAGTGCAGTCAGGTATCTAATGGAGAAAAAGGATGCTAAACCTCGACTTATACGTTGGATCTTGTTACTACAAGAATTTGACTTGGAGATACGTGATAAGAAGGGAAGTGAAAATGTAGTCGCAGATCATTTGTCAAGAGTGGTGCATCAAACCACTGATTCACATCAGGAGATTAATGAGACATTTCCAGATGAGCAATTATTATCCATTTCTTCCGAACCATGGTATGCTAACTTTGCAAACTATTTGGCTGCAGGTACCACTCCCGACCATTGGAACAAGAGGAGGAGACAACAGTTCATGTCGCAGGTCAAATACTACATTTGGGACGAACCAGATCTATTCAAGGTCGGAGCGGATCAAATCATCCGAAGATGCATTCCTGAATCCGAAATTCCAGCCGTGTTAGAACATGCACACTCATCCGCATGCGGGGGTCATTTTAGCGGATAGAAAACGGGTCACAAGATCCTATCTTGTGGACTTTTTTGGCCAACTATATTTCGTGATTCGTATGATTTTGCTAAAAATTGTTTGAAATGCCAACAAATGGGTAGTATATCAAAACGTAATGAAATGCCATGCAACCAATACTCGTGGTTGATATCTTTGATGTTTGGGGAATCGATTTCATGGGCCCATTCCCGAATTCGTATGGCAATTTATATATTTTAGTGGCAGTGGATTATGTGTCAAAATGGGTGGAGGCAATTGCCACTAAAACAAATGACAATAACGTTGTGTGTAAATTTGTTCAAAGTAATATTTTCTCACGATTTGGTCTTCCCCGTGTGATCATAAGTGATGGGGGGTCACATTTTAAGAATTTTCACTTTGGAAAGTTGTTAAAACGTTATGGCGTAGATCACCGAATAGCAACACCATACCACCCTCAAACGAGTGGTCAAGTGGAGGTATCCAATAGGCAAATTAAGGAAATCTTACAGAAGACGGTACGGTCGGATCGTAAAGATTGGTCCACCAAGTTAAACGATGCTTTATGGGCCTATCGTACCGCTTTCGAAACACCTATTGGTACAACCCCATATCGGTTGGTTTACGGAAAGGATGTCATTTACCTGTAGAACTCGCTCATCGTGCTTTATGGGCAATTAAAAATGTTAATCTTGACTACAATGTTGCAGGAAATGCACGGAAGTTGAGTTTGAACGAACTGGAAGAATTAAGAAATGAGGCATACGAGACGACAGTCGCATACAAGGAACGAATGAAAGAGGTGCACGACGCTAAATTATGAAAGAAGACTTTTGAAGTCGGCCAGAAGGTGTGGTTGTATAACTCACGGTTGAAACTGTTTCCCGGTAAGTTGAACAGTAAATGGATGGGACCATATGTTGTAATTCGAGTTGGCAAGTTTGGCGATGTCGAGATTGAAGACCCTAAAGATGGTGTACGACAAATGGTGAATGGACATCGATTGAAACATTATCTAGAAAGCAAGGATATGAGCGAAACCAATGAAGAATTGGTGAGCTTCTTGGTAAGTGCACCAACTTACACAACAAATCCGTAAGGATCAGGTAACGGTCTGGCTGAAGACCTAAAACTTAGCGCTTTTCGAGAGGCAACTCGGTGAACTTTGTGGGTGTGTTCACTAGAAACCCTCACGAGACTTCACTCGTCCACTCGGGCGTATCGAGTGGTTTAAAAGGCTTGTTGGATCCGCTAAATGCAACCGTGATTCCTACGAAAGTGAGTTTAGTTGTTATTTTTTTTTCATTCGTTTGTTCGTTTTCATATGATTTGTTTTTTCATGCAAGAACTTGACAACACCCAAGTGTGGGAACCTCATGGATAACCAGGTATGTGCACAAAATTTTTTGACGATTCGGGGCGAATCATGATTTTTATGGGGGGTGCGCGAAGGTGGCATGATTTTCGAAAAACAAACAAAAATAGTTAATTAATTTTAATTTTACTTATCTCTTTTCATAATTATGAGTACTTAATTTTTTGTGCTTTTGTTAAAAAAATTGTTTTTTTTGAAAACCACCGCCACCGACGCCATCACCACCGCCACCGACGCCATCGGCGCCAACCAAGTCCCAACTCACTGTCGGGCGGTGGTGACCGACGCTGGGCTTGGCGCCGGCCCACCGCCACCGACGCCACGGCCCAGTCAGGCGCGGGTCGTCCTAATTTTGGGCGGGTAACCCGGAATTTTCCAACCATAAACTTCAATCCACTGAGAATTCAAGGTATAAACGCATCAAAAGTCCATTTTTCGTCATCTTCTCTCCACTTTTCTCCCTAACCTCTCAAGAACACACCAAGCCCTAGTTTCCAACTTTTTCAATCCTTCACCAAATCAAGCAAATCATAGGTGCATCTCGCTTAGTTTTTCGAGGGGATCACATTTCACCGATTAGTTTTGCAAGATTCGCACTCGTTTGCGAGATAACGAGAGCGTAAAGTTCGGACTTTTGGGGGTTTTTACACAAAATCACTCCATTCTTCTTCTTGTTCATTTAAACACATCACATTGTGTCAAGGTATGTCTTTTGTTACTTCATTACATGTTGTGCTCTTAGATGACTATGGTATGTTTATCTCCTTGGGTAAAATCTTAAATTTCATATCAATTGCTTAAGGAAGTAGTATACAAATGATGAACATGTTAAGTTGTGTTGATTTGTGCTATGTGCTTAATTCTACATGAGTTTGGGAAATAGGTTGAGATATGATGATAATAGAGTAAAGTGTTGGTAAAATGATGACAATGAATTTGTTTCATATGAATGATTTGGTGTTTATGATGTCAATAAACTTAAAAGCCCTTATCATTTGTATAGAATTTAGTGGAAGGCCAACAACTTTACTTATGTTATGTGCAATCCATGAGTGCAATTATGAACTTTCTGGTGGATATCCATGTTGAGAGACACTCATGAAAATGTTACTTAATGTTGAGATTATGGGTTAGTGATACTCCTGTTATGGCATAGAATTGATTTGGGGACTATATGCACAATATAGACTTAAAAATCCTTATTAATTAGGTGTGATAGAACTCATAATCCATATAATTGTTTGTTTACTCATGATGGAGCTAAATTGATATCTGTTCATCGTAGGAATCATGCCACGAACCAAGGAATCAACTTCTCGAGGAAAAGGCAAAGCTTTCGCCTCATCCTCGGAACCTTCGGGAAAACGTACGAGGCGAAGCACAAGCAATATCACTGAAACAAGTTTCGAGAGCGAAAGGGATGAATCAATGGGCACCAACTCTAGTGGCGATGACATCGACTATGATTCCGAGGGAAATCCTATTTGGACGGAGTACAAGAAGCCATTATCCAAGTTCCCACGAGAGATGCAACCACAACTGTACATGGACAAATTCAAGGGAAAGAACGATCTCACTACACTCATGGTTTGTGAAAGACCCATGGAACTCCCGGAATTTCGAATGTTTGGAGTGACTGAGTGCTTTGAAAGATTGGGATGGAGAGAGGTATTGACATTTGTCAAGATGGATAAGCCATATGTGTATGTAAATCAAATCATGGAATGGATGTCTACGCTAGTAAGAAAGGATGGATCAAACCCACCACACACCACTACACTAACCGGCAAGGTCGGTGGGAAAACAATGGTTATGTCTTTTCAGACAATCTCTCAAGTGGCAAAGTTTGATACTGCACCCGGGCCCTATGAATATCTACACGAAAGCTCAATTCTGGAAATCCCAACTGGGGATTACCTGCGGGAGGTCTTGAATGATATCTTTGATGTTCCTATCACTGCCTTAACTTCTGACAATCTGAACAGAAGTAACATGAAGATCCTACCAAAGCTACTGACAGTGATCCTGAGCAAGAATGTGATCCCTAGAATCTCTGACAGAGGAAGAGTGCGACATTATGAGCTTAGAGTGCTTCATGCCCTCGTCACTGGTAGACACATGTTGTCTTACCGGCAATTAGTAATGATGAACATTTGGGAAAGCCGAGAAAGCAGGGCGCGGTTGATGATTCCACACTGCCGCTTGATTACCATGTTGTTGCGCAAGTAAAAGGTTGTGTCCAACGAGGCTTTGGCCATTCTAATCACTGTTTTAAAGTTCAAAATTAATCGGTTGGGAGGAAAATCATGGGAATACAAGAAGACAGCCACTCACTATCAACTACGAGACAAAGATAGTAGTCGAGTGTTAATGGTGCAACGGGATGATGTTCCTCGATATGCGGATACGGATGATGTTGCTATGGGTCAAGGTGGTGTGAGAGCGATTGAGGATATGGATGCTGGTACAAGGGAGCCAACCGAGGAAGAAGAAATCCAGGCAGCAGTTGTCAGAGCCAGACCTTTTGGTTTTTCAGGATGGACCTTGCATCAGAGGCACATGTATGATGAACAGTCACGTGAAAGGGAGCGACAAAGAAGGTGGAGAGAGAGCTGTGATAGGAGGACAGAGGAGTATGAGCAACAATTGAAGGATGCATGGGCAGCACAAGAATGGCGTGATAGAGAGCTACGTGATGACATGAGGATGTATGCGCGTGACTCCGCGTATGCACGCGAACAAGCTATTAACGATTATTTTCTGTATCAGGAACATGTTCGCCAGTACCATGACTATCATGCAGGGCTGTCATATCAAGCTCGGCCACAGCCGGTGGATTGGAGTGCTCTACCTGACCTACCCGGACAACAATATGAGAGGTACCCACAAGCTCAACCCTCACATTGGATACCAACGGAGACAACCCCGGAGGGAAGCTCACACGCGACGGGGAAGCCGGCAGCTTTGATATGCACGCTATGCACCAAAGTCTGATGGAATCCTTCTTTGGACCACCACTGCCCAGACCTCCGTTTGGATGAGATCAGAACACTCTCTGATCACTTGATCAGGTCCATGTGTTTCTCCACTCTATCTGTTTTATGTTCAAGCATGTTATTTGCTATTATTCTCGTCAACACTCTTTTGGTGTGTTTAACCTGTGGTTGGGGGTGTAAAACAATAACTATGTATGTGGGAATGAGTGAATCTATGGTAGGTGTGTTGTGGTACAACCCGAGTGATGACTTGTTTTGATGATTGGGAGAGCATGGATATGATGATGAAAACTCCCCTTAAATCCACAATTGCTCCTACAGACTGAATGGTGCATTGGGGACAATGCACCCCTTAAGTGTGGGGATGAGGGGGGTCATATGTAAATTAAGGTAAAAATGGTAAAAATTAGAAAAATTTTGATTTTGATAAAAAAAAAGGGGGGGAGAAAGAAACCATTTTGCCAAAGGTGAATTTTTGCAAAAGTTTTCAAGTAAAGCTCAGTGTGTTTATGAAACTAGAACCTTCACTTGTTTATTAGAGATTGATATAGATCTTAGGTCATGGCCATGTTCCTCATGTTCAGAAAAAGTGTTCTAGCGGGTCATTTGGGGAAATATGATGGATACTCAGTTAGTGTTAACAAGTACTTGATATAATAAGCTCATGTACACATCGACAACCTAAATTCCTACTTGGTGAGATTTTGAGCCTATGACTTCATACACATCATACACATATTCAATTGTTGAGGGTAGGCCATATATTAATGTTGTTACAGAACTTGTGTTGTTGAAGCATACCAATATCGTAAGCAAGGTGTTTGTGCATGAATGATAAAGGCAATCTAGGAACCCATCTAATTGTTAAACGTTTGTCAGTTTCATCCATCATTTCCCTTAGTAGCCACGTTGAGCCTTAAACCATTCTTTTGTTAAACCCAAGACATAAAGCCCAAGTTATTAGTTGATAACCAATCATTAAGCCATTCAAAGTGAAAGAGCATCCAAAGTCAAGCTTATATTATAAAAAAAATTTGAAAAAAAAAAAAAAAGAGGAAAAAGAAAAAAAAAGAGAGACTATTGGGCCAAAAAGGATTGAAGTGAGTTAGCTCTTTGAGTCATGTTGATAAGGATAGTTTAATGATTTGGGTTATAAGTAGATATGTGTTAGCCACTTTTAAAAGCCAAAACTTCCTACCCGTGCCTAAACCCAAAACCCATAAGTCCTTTAGACGTGCGCAAGATCTATGCAAATGGTGGAGGTGTGATCACTATACAAGCTTATGTGGACAACATAGTATATTGGGTTAGTGAGTGATTACACTAGTACATCTTTTACTAGTTCAGAAATAAACCGAGAGGAGTGAATTATTGTGAGGGGTGTGTACATGAGATTAAAAATCAACATCATGATAGCATTAGTTGGGTGACATCTTATTTTGCTTATAATTGACTTGTTAGAACATGAATCTACCAGACGATGAAAGTTGTGTGAACGGGGCATGACCTTTGACCTTAGTTAATCTTTAATAGGTGACTAGTGAGGTAAATTATCAATGATGGTTTTGTAAATTACAATTGAGCTTTGCTTGAGGACAAGCAAAAGGTAAGTGTGGGGATTGTGATCGGGTGGTGAAAGTTTAACCTTTAACGACTTTATTTCCGGGTTTTATGTATAAATGTATGAGAAATAGAGTTACTTTGGGATTATTTGGTGTATGTAGGTTAAAATTGAAGAATACGGAGAAATGGGAAGAAATGGGATGATAATTGGAGCTCGAGAAGTCAAGATATGATAAATCGAAGTTGTACGGCAATGATATCTTAAAACGGGCATAACTTGAGCTAGGAAAGGAGTTACGGGACCCATGACCTATCAACAGAAAGGTATCAAAAAACTACACATGAAAATAAAGGTTGCACAGGAAGGTGGCGCCACTGACGCTCCCATAGGCGCCACCGAAGCCGGGGTGTGGGTTTTTGTTGAGATTGGACCTATTTCGAAGGGATTAAAAGGAGGAAAAACCCTAATTCGAGTTACAACTTCACACACTGCAATCTTGGATGAAAATTAACCTTCTTGGATCATTCTCAAGCTCTTCTAAAATCAAGAACATCAATTTCATCCGAATTACATGATCAAATACACTCGTGTTGAAGAATCGATGATGATGCAAGGCTAAATCCATTATGATTCACTTCGGGGGAAGGGTTTGTGCAAGTTCTTATTTTTCTTATCTTGTAACCTAGATTTGAGATTAAATCTTGAACCTTTTAAGTTCTTGTTGGATTTAATTTATGATTTGATTAGTTAAACGGTTTGATTATACGTTAACCTAATTTTGATCTTCTTTAACTTTGGTTGTCTATGATCATTACGTGATTGATTATTAGAATTAGGGTTTCATTATTCAAATTGGTAATTGTGTGAATAAGGTCCTTTAAACTTTAATCCATAATTGTCATCATATCATGTGTAAGTCACCATTAATGTCTTCTCATTAGGTTTCATTTAAGAAAGATTGTAACTTTGCCAACCTAAATCCTGAAGTGGGTTGCTTTTCAATATAGATTGTTAAAAACTTAAACTTTATTTCGTTAAATTAATTATTTCACAATCCAATTAATCAAGCAATTTCCTTTTTCAATTGTTTAATTCTTTTAGTTTAATCGTTACGAGCACTTTCCTGTGATTCCCTATGGATTCGACACCCTGCTTACCATTTGCTATTAAGGGTGATTAGGTACTCTTTAATATATATTTTGCTATTGAGGGGGGTCATATGCAAATAGAAAGGACTCTTTCCAAAGCGTGGTCATCATAAGGAATGAATGTCCGAGGTCACTAATCACGAGTCATAAGGTTATTGGTGAAACAACGTCAATATTTCACAAATTTTATAGAGGTTCGTTTGTTGAAGCCAACTCTCTCTCGATCAGTTAGGATAGAATACAAATAAAACTTTCTCTAGAAACTTCAATTTCAATCACTTCTGAGGATGACGGTCAGTTCATCCCTGAGTATGAAATCATGCTCGAATATCCGTATGATTTATCGTTCATAGAGTAAGCACGAGATGGACTTTGCATCTAGAGATCTAGTGTTCGTCAAAACTAAGTCACTCACTTTTTTCAATCTTACATACTACCGCTAATGTCGCATGATTAGAGAATACTATCTCAAGGCTTAAATTAAGAAGTTGCACATCGCTTGTAGTCAGGAGAAGTTAGTTTGTAGTGAATACAGAGTCACAAGACTACAATCGTGAAATTGGTAATAATTGATGAAAGAAGGAAAATGACTTCTTTCAGAAAGAACCAATTATAAGAGTTGCACACGCGTGCATCAACTTAAAAAGCGAGTGTTTTTGTTTACGGGTCGCATAATTTGTCTTCCCCGAATTATCTTAATTCCTTTAACTCTCTCCCGAGTGGTGGTAGCTGTAACTAGATAATTTGTGTATAAGGAAACAAAGCTTGCGGTTGGCGCTTAATCAAAGATTAGCACTTGCCAGCCATGCGAGCGGCCCAATCAACAACACTTGATCATTTATCTGTAGTGATTTAGAAAAGATATCACTATATAGATAGTCACAAAGTGACTAGAGGTTAGGGAAAGAAAATTATTCTCATTAGATGACAGGATATGTCAGATTCAAATATCAGCACGTGAGATCAAAGTCTTGTTGAATAACTATAAGTTATCGAAGATAGTTATAGAGTGGTTCAAGATTAAGGAATCAATTTAATCGAGTTAATAGTTAGTGTTGTTTATTGCTAATTTGCGATTAGGTCACAATATCCATTATGAATTTATGATTTTTATATTCTTCCTGTAATGGTTAAGGGTGAATCATACTTTTATGCCTTTCTCGCTCGAATGTCCTTCAAAAGATGCTCTCAATTCAGATACCTGACAACTTGTCAAGTCGTCATACTCGCACTCAAGATATCATATTTGTGATTTTATTATTGCATTATTTTCGTTAAGTTAAACGTTATTTGGCACAATGGAATTTACCAGAACTTACAAGTACTATAATTCACAGTTACGTAGGCCAAAATGTAACTGTCAATTATTTTACTCGATCATTCTAGTATTCTTCCACTACGAGTCATAATGCAAATTTTTTTTATTTTATTATTATTATTATATATTTTTTTGGGTTTTGTAGTTCGTATTTTCCTTATTTGATTATTCGTATCTTTAGGTCACTCCCTAATTATTAAAATTTTCAGTCCTCAACAACCTACTGTTAACAACAAGTAATTGAGAATGGTTTAACCATTCTTTTCGTCAAGCTGGGACACGCGAGAGATGATCCCGACTTCATACCTCTACTAACAGTTGAGTAGTTTAACTAAACTTCTACCGATCATAAATTTCGACAAACTTACAATCCTACAAAATTTTCGACATATTGGCCTAGATCTAACAAGTGATCTTAGGCTAGGCTTTATCCCATCACAACCAAGTGATTACTATATTACACCTTATCACCCTTAATTCAATTTTTAGTTCAGTTATTTAATCAAATTCAACGAAGAGTGATTCTAGTCATTAAATCTATACTTTGGTCTCATCGTGACATGACACATGTAGTTCTATTTATTGAGATACCACAGGACCTCAACAAAGGCTCAGCATTACAGACACGTCCATCAACTTGCGTAAAGTTGTTACTTGCAGGTAATAATGTAATCGATTACAGAAAACTAGATGCATATGCATGCCTTATGATCAAACTAGTTTCCCTGGTCAAGGTCAAAACCAAACCCTGCTATTTCATATAAATGCGAACAATTAATCGCTCCTACATATCATGTCTCATGCAGGTTAATCCGTAAATGCTTGCGATAATCTGGGTGATCTCTTGACTCATAATGTGGTTCTGATTAAGATATATTTATTTTCCTTTCATAAGTAGCAAATTATTGACTTAATGGATCTAGTAACACTTAGTTTTGTTATATTTCCATCTTATATTCTTATGCCTAAGTTTACTTATCATTATTCTTATTAAATAAAAATTGATGCATGTAAACTCCATCAACATCAAACTCTTACACAAAATTCATTAAGTGTCTTCTCTCTCTTAGTTTCAAAATATGTTCACTTACTTACTAGGCATATCACGTAACATATCACAACTGTTGGCATCTGACTATTCAGCTTAATTTGCATACCACATTATTTTCTTATCTAGGTTTAAGACTAAGCACTATTCACACTTAATATCATATTAGAATAGGCATAATAACTTATAATCTAAAATAAAATAAAATAAAGAAGGAACAGGAAAATGTGCTCCTTATGGCACTTAAATCTAATCCTTGGGATTAGTCACAAGCCCTAGAGAATCTTGGGAAGGCATGGTGGATTCGGGTAATGATGGACCCTCAGTACTACTGCTAATGTCTGGTATGTCCTTTTTGTTCATCCGATCACACATCTATAGTTAAATAATACACTTGTACTTATTAATCTAACATAATGCACTAACTTATTCTAAATCAATAAATAAATAAGGTCTTAGTATTAGTTAGTTATGTCAACCCTACGCTTCTACCTAGCATAAAGCTCAAGATACGGAATTGTCTTTGGAGTCAAGAAACTTTTAAAGGTTATAGTCTAGATTTTTCTCTTTTAGAAAAACCTTCTAGTTCGCTATAACCTGGCTCTGATACCAACTTCTATCACACCCCGGAAATCGCAGCGGAAGGTCGCGTGACGTGGTGGTAACGGAAGTTGGAGTTATTCCAACAGTTATAGTCAAACGTTAACAATCAAACAGTTGACTACAATGGATTAGACCTTTACACATTTTTAATCAAGTTCAGGTATTAATTACAACCGTCTTGTTCAGTCAAACGACAACATTTATTTATTTCAGAATTTCCACTACAGGTAGTCAACTGACACGTTTGACCCTCCAAAGACTCATTCCGTTAACTCTCAACAGAGCTTGCCTATAACCCTGAAAAGCATGAGAAAATAATAGTCAACATAAATTTGGTGAGCATTCGGGTTTTTAAAACTTTATAAACAATCAGTTTTTTTCTTCAAAACCGTTTATGATGTAATGAGATAATATACCCATCATAGACTAGCTAGGTCCTATGATAACAATCAGGTCATAAGTCCATAATCAAGCCAAGAAACACGTCGTTGCCCCATAACAGTCCAAACATATAAACTCCCTCGCCACATATCCTGACTAGCGCGACTGGTTGCGAGAGCGGGCCCTTCTAACCCGATAGATCTACCCATATAAGTCTGTGGCCTTCCCGAGGTTAATGATTATGGGAGGATTTAGGGGCTCAGCAATATGTACGCATATAACTGACCCAACTTATACCATCAAAAATATATTATCCTCGTTTTACCCATCATGAAAATAAAAACAGTTTACCATGCTTTTCCACCAAAACAGTTTAAATAAAACAATATTTAATAAAAATGGGGCCGAAGTACTCACCTTCGTACGTGATCACTAACCGATCAGAAATGTCTTGCACTGATCTATCCAGATCCTAGACGTAGAATTAATTAACATTTGACAAAGCATGTTTATGAAAATGCTTGTTCACCCAACTTATTCCCTGGTTGATAATCAAATACATGCTATTGTTAAAATGATAAACAAATTATACTCTTATTTGGCTTAATCAAGCCATCTAGCGTGTTACTTCACACGTTGCGATTTTATTGGATTTTCCTATTATTTCTTCCGTCTTTATTTAGATATTTTGTTCGTTCAAATTATTTGATTCACATCTATAACTTTTGTAAGTATAACTTCGTTTGGTTTTTATAAAATCATGGTTAGTTTTACATAATTTATAAAATATTTGAAAACTCGTCAAATCTATTCGTACACGCTTATTTAATAGCCATTACAGTAAGATTATTCATAAAAGTCCAATATATATAATGTATATATATATGGTTTGTTAATAAAAGTCCATTTTGCATATATAAGAGTCGGATTGCACTTTATACAATTTATTATAATGTTCAACATTTATACAATACACATTATATTTCAATTATATGGATTATTGTTAATTATAACAAGTTATTTATGTTTATGTGTGTGTCCATATTTTATCTTATTTAGTTATATTTTATAATTGTTATAAATGTATTTTATCGTAACTTTATATTTAGTAGTCGCACTCGTCCCACTTGTTTAACACAATATGCAAATAATAAACACTCGGTTTATACCTTTCGCGTTCGATTCGTATCTACGTATCTTCTTGAAAACCGACATGTAATGAGAACCGTATACACCACTTTGATCGTTTTTCCATCACGAACATTTCTTCGGTCTTGGAGCGTCCATGCAACCCAAAAATGTTACGATTCCGCGGTCAAATCTCCGGGGAAATGAACAAGTTTTGGGACAACCACTTTTTAGGCAGAAAGTTCCGACCAGCCATGTTTGTGGATGGAAAAATCATATCTATGAGTATTATTTTTGAAAACTGACCGTTAGATGTTAAGACGAGTATGTTAGGTATAACATATCCAAAAATCAGAAATATTCAATGGTCAGATCTTCGGGAATCATCCCATCTCTGATAGTGCGCATGCACATCATTTCCTGGACAGAATATAAAACTCGATTTTTAGCATCTTTAACAAAAGATTCAGGGAAATCGGAGCTTACCATCGCGTTCGTAGCGTCGAGAAATGGTTGTACGGTGAAAACGGGCTTCGACGGTCGCCGGACCGCCGCCGGACCACCGCCGGACCGCCGCCGGACCACCGCCGGACTGCCGCCGGACCACCACCGGAGGGTGGCCGGAAAACTCCAGCTCTCTCTCTCTCTCACTCTCTCTCTAAAAACACACTTAAGTGTGTGTGAATTGTGAAGAAAAATGAAAGGGAGGGGATATATATAGTGGTTAAATTAAAACCGGTAAATGTCTGTTGCTCCGTGTCGGTTGGTATCGCGTACAAATTTGACTGATATCACACTTTTATTTTAGTTTTCTTTTTAAAACATTTATGACTTATAAATGTATCGGATACTCTCGGAAGATTTTTTTTCGTCTAATATTACGTATTAGGGGGCAAACGGGCTCGGTGCGCGCTAATATCACGTATTTCACAAGTTTAACCGTTTTGAGCGTTTTCTCGCACCGAATGTGAATATTATAATTTAATTACTTATATAGAATAATAATAAGTGCGTAATAATAATTTTTTCATAAATTTAGGCATTCGAACTGCTTGAACTAACAACGTTAACGTACGTGTGTTTTATGCGGTTTTATCGATTTTGCACGCGCCATAGTTGTTAGGCGCTCGGATAGAGTTCCAGAATGATTGTTCAATTAGAATAATATTCCATAGACATGACACTAGAAGTGTCGTGTTCCGATAGGAACCGATTTTCTACCGCGTTAACCATTTATCAGTCTGAATATTCATTTGCGAGGCTCAATGATCATCGTTATGACTTGGGATTATCAAATCGGAGATCAGGTGAACCTAAATCCCTTATTGGGCCTTAATGGGCCTTGTGTGTCCATTTCGTTGGGCTACACTATAGTTACCGAATTTTGAGGGTTGTTACATTCATAGTGTATTTGGACCTCTTGAAATTTAAGTTCAGGAGGTCATCGCTACCATGCATTGTTTCTAGATGATTTTTCAAATTTTCTACGGACTTTTCCATAAAGCAAAAAGTCAAACGCATTCTTCATATTCTACAACTTATATAACCTCATACCTACCCAATTTGAGCGAAAAATAAAACAATTTCAATATGATAACGGTAAAGAATATGTCAACTCTCAATTTCAACAATTTTTGAATAAAAAAGGCATGAGCTTTCGGCTCTTTTGCCCCCATAAATCCACCCAAAAGGTAAAAAGGTATGTGATGGTAGTAACCAACAAGTTGGCATGGATTGTGGATACACTTTTAGCCCTGTAGTCCTACTGGCTACCATACAAACTGTTTTATCTCTTGCATTGTCTTATGCTTTATCGGTACATAACAACTAGATGTTACAAATGCCTTCTTACATGGGACACTCAATGAGACAGTTTATATATTCTAACATATGGGTTTAGAGATCAGGAATATCCAGATCATGTGTGCTTATTTTAAAACTCCCTTTATGTCACATCCCGGCGGAAGCGTGAATGATACGGGTGGAATGTGACTAGCTTTTATCAGAGTGCATTGTTTACAGTAAAATAAACACAAATATAATATAAAACATAACACAGACATGCTTTTATTAATACTAAAGGAATTACATCTTTTTATATAATATACCAAAATTAGATGTAATTAGTTACAACTAAGTTACAGCATGTCTAAAATCTATAAAAATGCGCGTCCACGTACACACTTCCGTCAACGATGTTGACGGTCAGTGTTTTCAGACCCGTCCTACGACTTTGCCCCAACCATCATGAACCTCAAAGCTGAAATCAAAGATGTTACTCATTTTCTGAAAAAGTACACATAAACCAGTCAACAAAAATGTTGGTGAGAACATAGGTTTAATCCAGACAAAATATTTTGTTGATGTATCAATTACAACCAAACCTGCTCACAACATAATCATACTGTCACGAAATAATCATAAAATCAGATAATATTACATCCTAACCCTCATTCGGTTAGATGCAGGAAAATAGCAGTAACCCTCATCCGGTTAGTGCAAATATTCTCCTAAGTAGCGCTACCAATATTATTGACCGGTTCCTCATTCGAACAAATGGTTGTGTAACCTTTCGTATTTTCGTTAATTAATAGTTAACCCAGTTATGTTTGCTAAGGACCATTTATGTCATTTAAGAAAATATATGGGTTGTTAAAAGTGTTTCTTTTATCTTACATTAATTCATTAAATTAAGAGTTAAAAATTTGTTTACTATAATAAAATAATAATAATAATAATAATAATAATAATAATAATAACAACAACAATAATAATAATAATATTTTTAGAAGATAAATGATTGTTAAGTTATAAAAAAAAAGAAGGTAAAACTTAAAGTTTAATTAAGTTAAGGGGGCTTTTATGCTAAATTTGAAACTTTAAATTAAAGTTTTAAACATGCAATAACAAAAACATAAACCACAGGGACCATTTGTGTAACTTTCGAAATCCCAAACAATTCCCCTTCTCTCCCGTTTTTCCGGCACCGGGAGCGGCCACCCTCCGGCCAAGCTCCGGTGGCCGCGATACACCCCCAAAACCCACCGATTTTTGCGTCCGGAAATACTATTCGACTCGGGGAAACCTCGCGGACTCGAAACCATGACTTAAATGAACTTTAAAGCTCGGCATTAAAGGGGTTCGAACCAAATCAAAAACCTCAATCGATTTATAACCGTTTAACGTACAAAGATTGATGATTAATCAAATAAATCGTGCAGAAACATTCGATTAATCATTTAGAAACTAAATGGGAAGTTAATTCGAGTTTAACAACCAATTAATCATCCAATTATAACCGAAACGAACGAAGCAAAGTCGGGACCCATTCGGTACCTTAACGTACAAATTGAACCAATTAAACCGAGGGGAAAACTTTCTTTCGACCCCTTTCAACTCTCTGTAACCCCAATTTCTCTAAAACTTCACACCTCATTCGATTTCGAACCTACTATTTCTTCGCGAGTGAACCGAGGCAAACCCGAGCATAAACGCACCAATTCAATCGAAATCAAGTAAGTTAATTACATCTTTGTGGTCGTTTAAGCATGGGGAGCAAAAGCCCCATGGTTAATTTAGTTACTAACATCGAATTGAGGTTCAATTTTGGGATTTGGCGAATTAAGGTTCATAGGATTTGGGGGTTTTTGGTTGAGTTATGTTTATAAGAAATTAAAAGTGGGATAAACCGCGGCTAAGGCCTTTGGTTTACTGGTAATGTGCGTGCATTGTGGACTTGAGGTCCCAGGTTTGAACCTGGGGACCCTCATTCCATTCTTTTGTTTTGATTCATGTTTTTAAAACATATAAAAGGATTCAGAAAATTGTTAAAAATAATTTTATAAACTTGTATATTTTAAAAATCATTTACCAATTTCTATGAATTTACTTCTTGAATAATTTAAATATTCTATAAGACAAGAATTATATTTAGTTTATTATTATTTAATTTTTATTTATTTATTTTTATTAATTATTTTATTTATAATGTAGACTTTATCTAATGATTTAAAACCCTAAATTATTACAACTCAAATATTATCTTTATACTATTGTTTAAATCATAAGTATTTGAAAACAAAATTTATAAATGATTATTTAAACTTATGTTTAAACTTTACTACCCATGATTTTATTCATTGCTTTATAATAAAACGCTTGAATATTATATTTTCATTAAATCAAAACATAACCAACTATATCATTCTATTTTATTTATTGAAACCCCCCCAAATATCAATTGAAGCCCTAGATCCCGTTGAACCGTTAAACTCACTAGTAAACTTGAGCTTATAATGTATATATTCTTAGGTACCTTGTGAAGGATTGCGTTGGAACGTTTATTATTCTTATTAATCTTCATTACATACTTATTTGACATGTGAGTATTTCCATACCCCTTTTTCTTATTTTCACACTTTGGGGTGAAACATGTTAACTTATATCATTGCACTTGTAAACTTATTCGAGACTTGTAAACTTTATGGCAATATATTTAAAGTTGTGGTTAGTTGAACTTTTGTGGTTACCATGTTATGGCGTTATATGTACAATCATTAACTATTGCTAGCCCAGCGAAGTCATAAATCTATGGGACAGACAACCTATTTGGTGCTAAAGTCGATGAACTGTCGACTCCTAGGAGCCGTATGCTTGTGCACTAGGGAACCAAATACACTTAGCTGATCGTATATACTTTTAACGTATAAGACTTGTAAAACTTTATCGAGGTTTGATTGTTGCATTGTTCATAACATCCCTAATCACTTTATTCACTAATTTACAACTTGAATTGCCATCTTTTATATACTTATGTATTGAAAACTATGGAATGCTCACCAACATGTTTATGTTGACCTTTTATTTTTAACATGTTTCAGGAATAACCCAAGTACGCATTCTACTCTTTGAAGCTTATCTCACTTTGGACTGGACTTAGAGAAATAAACAATGATCTTGTTACTTTCAACCTTGTATTCATGATGTATCTTTGTTTGAGACTTATGTTGTAATGTTACCTTTAAAACTTATGAATAATATATTTGGAATTAATAATAGCGTTATGTGGCTGTGAACGATCTTAACTCTCACATCTCGACGTTTCCGCCGTCAAGGTTGGGGTGTGACAGATTGGTATCAGAGCCCATAACTATAGGGATTTTGGTTATTAGAAATGGTGACCTAGACTATAGTTGCATGAACCTCATAGAAAGATCCTTATACTTTTGTGCTTACAGATTGTTTGAATGCTACATAATGCTATGCCTTTTGTGCAACTTGATGCCTTAGCATAGGATTGCCTTATGTATGCTTAAAACTTAGTTACTTGTCTCCCTAAACTTAACTTGACTCTTTGACTCTCCCCGATAAATGAACTTCCTAAACTTATTCTCAACGACATGTGGAGTCTACACTTATCGTCGTGGGTTCAATTCCTTAGACTCTATGTCTAATCTATGAAAATCTCATCAAGGTTTTGATTTCATAAACCAAAGAAATTTGTGTGACACATAGACACCTGCATTCTGGATTTTCTGGCAAAAGGCCTTCGGGCTAAGGCAAGCATATCGTATAAATCACATTGCGAGACCAGTTATGCTTACCTGGGGATTTCTAGGATGAGTGATAAACTATGGTCAACATACACAAGTCTCTAAGGCAAGTGGGTCAATTTACCTTGACGTGTCAACGATTCCAAATGGTAATACGTTACCAAATGGAACCATCCTATCTGTATCTTTAAAAAAATCCTTGAACTCTTCGAACTGGTTTATCACCAAAGTTTTAAATAGCTTCTCATTCTTAACCTACATAGTGTTCCTTCTAATATTGAACTCATCCTACATTTCAACTCATACGTTTAAACGCTCAACATGTAATGTGTAACGGTATTGAACTCAGCGTTTCGTATAACTATTTCCATACCTCGACCAACGTGAACATGACTCTTAATATATCCAAAGATATAGGGAATCTAAACCGTATGGTCTTTAAAACTTTAAACCGTTACTTATGGTTCTCAAATCTTCTTAAGGATGTGTCCCATAACTAAGAACATGCAATGCTGTAGGTGAAATTCCTATATCTCGGGATACTTTGCTAATTGAATATTAACTTTGTTAATTTAAAGTGGTCACTCACCTCAATGATTGAATAAGCTAATTATAACTTTGTTACCATTTATGAGTACATGTGTCCTCAATAAGGTTATGGTTGACCTCATGATTTAAGAAATTCATGTATTTTCTTTCGATTGTGAATCGAATGTTCACATCTCATTGTGGTGTTGAATAATTCCCGTCCTTGATTTCGTTTTTCCGATTTAAACCCTCCAAGATTAGAACACCACAACAGATTCTGTTATCTTGAAACTTGATCTTAAGCTTGTAAGAATGATTTACTCTTTTGTTACATTGATGTAACTTGAAATTTTCTGAATTTCTAATTGATATTCTTTTCTTTTTGTTGTTATGTCAAACTTCGTACCGTTTGCACCATGGGAGATGCAAGCGTTTGTAAGTCAACCTATGACTAAGAACATTCGTATCTCCTTAATGATACTAACTCATCAAAAAAGGGGTGATTCCCTTACTTTGATGATTCTCTATTCGTTTCGATAAATGGTTTCCAATCGTGTGTTTTATGAAATTTCATCCTCTGGATTGGGGTGATTACCTTACCTTGAGGATTGATTTCAATTATTTTCTTTGGAATGGCATTTCACAAATGACATGATCTCACCAAAATAGGATTGAAACCCGTACTTTGGTGACAATTATCAATTTCCGATTGTTTTCTTGTTATTATGAAATTCAATCATCAAGATAGGCATGAATTCCATACCTTGATGATAATTTCATTCTTATGGATTGTATTTTCTCAAATGAAACGACCTCATCAAAGTAAGAGTGAATTCTGGATTTTGATGAAGAAGTTCATCCTATTATATTTTGTTTTGTAAAACTTCACCGTTAAGATAGGGGAGACGTCCCTTACTTTAATGGTGAGTTACCTCGTCTTATTTCTGTGGATCCTCAACAATGAGTTGGGATCGAGCTTTTTGATTGGTAAGTTAGGGGTCATACCTTGGGAAAACACCATCAAGTTAGGAGTGAAAACCACACCTTGATGATTATTCTCATTTCTTGATCTTCAACTTACCAAGGTTGTAATCAAGTGACGAGAAGCATGTAGTAACTTGAAGGGTGAAACAATGTTAGTGTTTCGACCTATCAAGCCAAAGCATGATCTCCGAACTTGAAAAGAGACCGATCGCTTTAGGTTGATTTTGATTCCAAGCTTGGAGCATTTAAATTCTTAAATCGATTTCTTTCCCTTTATTCTCATGTTTTGATTTGATCTAGCTATATGGAACCATTTATTCCTTATTCATCGACTTTCATTTCGAGTTATCATCAAAACCTGATTGCGCGATGGTAGCTTTCCTAAACAATCGTTCTGCTAAAGACATTATTAACTTGTATTCATGCCTTTCTAGCCACACGAATGTCCTCGATTGAGCTTTTGGTGAACTGTGTATGCAAACTGTACTTGGAAATTTGCTACCTCGCAAAATATCTTTACAAATGCATTTCTTATTGGTTGCGTCACTCCTAGCATTGTTTTTTTTCCCTTAAACTTGGAAATCTCTAACATTCCATCTTGATTTCGATCAACAAGACTCGTTATTATCCTCATTGCGATATGAATATAATGGTTCATAAACCTTCGTAACTTGTAGTCATGGGTTTGGCATAAAGGAAAAGACGTAACTTGGTGTGTGTCCAAGTGTATTACCTTTACACATGACAAGACCTAACCTTCGTGTTCCCGTGAACCTCCTGCTTAACTTTTCATTCACTACGTGCCTCTTATCTTAGAGGTCATGATGACAATTGGTGCATTATAGACCGATTGGCTAAAAATTCAATTTGATTTATGTGGGATGACGGGTCGAGAAATGGACTTGTATCGGTTTCAAATATTCGTATACTGTGGTATGATGTTAAAACATCGATCATTATTTTGGACGACCGATTCATTTTCTGCTTTTAATAATGTTCCTAATCATCGTCGTGAACTCATTCCAAAATCTTCGCATATCGTATTATTCTTATACTGATGGTTGGTCAAAGGAGAAATGCATATTTACAAGATATGCGTTAAGATCGTTTCGTTATATATATAGTGACGTTTGGGATTCTTAAATCTCGACGGTTAACCTTTCTTATCATTATTGGTCTTTTATTGATTTCAAGACCACTTTACTATGAAGTTACACTCTAAAAGTTGTGGCTTATAAGTCTAACATACCACGGTAACTTGTCATCGTTTTCCAACGTTAAATCTCAAAGCATCTCGCATTTCACTGAAAAAGTTCAAATTGGCATGCGTTATGTCAAGAGATTTGTAAGATTTCATAAAGTGAAACCTCTCATCTGTAATCAAACGTCTATCACTAGTCGTTGTACACTTACCTTTCATTATAACTTCTTTTGTTCATTTTTAATTTCGGGACGAAATTCTTAAAAGTTGAGGAGACTGTAACCTTTCGTATTTTCGTTAATTAATAGTTAACCCAGTTATGTTTGCTAAGGACCATTTATGTCATTTAAGAAAATATATGGGTTGTTAAAAGTGTTTCTTTTATCTTACATTAATTCATTAAATTAAGAGTTAAAAATTTGTTTACTATAATAAAATAATAATAATAATAATAATGATGATAATAATAATAATAATAATAATAATAATAATAATAATAATAATAATAATAATAATAATAATAATAATAATAACAACAATAATAATAATAATATTTTAGAAGATAAATGATTGTTAAGTTATAAAAAAAAGAAGGTAAAACTTAAAGTTTAATTAAGTTAAGGGGGCTTTTATGCTAAATTTGAAACTTTAAATTAAAGTTTTAAACATGCAATAACAAAAACATAAACCAAAGGGACCATTTGTGTAACTTTCGAAATCCCAAACAAATCCCCTTCTCTCCCGTTTTTCCGGCACCGGGAGCGGCCACCATCCGGCCAAGCTCCGGTGGCCGCGATACACCCCCAAAACCCACCGATTTTTGCGTCCGGAAATACTATTCGACTCGGGGAAACCTCGCGGACTCGAAACCATGACTTAAATGAACTTTAAAGCTCGGCATTAAAGGGGTTCGAACCAAATCAAAAACCTCAATCGATTTATAACCGTTTAACATACAAAGATTGATGATTAATCAAATAAATCGTGCAGAAACGTTCGATTAATCATTTAGAAACTAAATGGGAAGTTAATTCGAGTTTAACAACCAATTAATCATCCAATTATAACCGAAACGAACGAAGCAAAGTCGGGACCCATTCGGTACCTTAACGTACAAATTGAACCAATTAAACAGAGGGGAAAACTTTCTTTCGACCCCTTTCAACTCTCTGTAACCCCAATTTCTCTAAAACTTCACACCTCATTCGATTTCAAACCTACTGTTTCTTCGCGAGTGAACCGAGGCAAACCCAAGCATAAACGCACCAATTCAATCGAAATCAAGTAAGTTAATTACATCTTTGTGATCGTTTAAGCATGGGGAGCAAAAGCCCCATGGTTAATTTGGTTACTAACATCGAATTGAGGTTCAATTTTAGGATTTGGCGAATTAGGGTTCATAGGATTTGGGGGTTTTTGGTTGAGTTATGTTTATAAGAAATTAAAACTGGGATAAACCGCGGCTAAGGCCTTTGGTTTACTGGTAATGTGCGTGCATTGTGGACTTGAGGTCCCAGGTTCGAACCTGGGGACCCTCATTCCATTCTTTTGTTTTGATTCATGTTTTTAAAACATATAAAAGGATTCAGAAAATTGTTAAAAATAATTTTATAAACTTGTATTTTTAAAAATCATTTTACCAATTTCTATGAATTTACTTCTTGAATAATTTAAATATTCTATAAGACAAGAATTATATTTAGTTTATTATTATTTAATTTTTATTTATTTATTTTTATTCATTATTTTATGTATAAAGTAGACTTTATCTAATGATTTAAAACCCTAAATTATTACGACTCAAATATTATCTTTATACTATTGTTTAAATCATAAGTATTTGAAAACAAAATTTATAAATGATTATTTAAACTTATGTTTAAACTTTACTACCCATGATTTTATTCATTGCTTTATAATAAAACGCTCGAATATTATATTTTCATTAAATCAAAACATAACCAACTATATCATTCTATTTATTTATTGAAACCCCCCCCCCAAATATCAATTGAAGCCCTAGATCCCGTTGAACCGTTAAACTCACTAGTAAACTTGAGCTTATAATGTATATATTCTTAGGTACCTTGTGAAGGATTGCGTTGGAACGTTTATTATTCTTATTAATCTTCATTACATACTTATTTGACATGTGAGTATTTCCATACCCCTTTTTCTTATTTTCACACTTTGGGGTGATACATGTTAACTTATATCATTGCACTTGTAAACTTATTCGAGACTTATAAACTTTATGGCAATATATTTAAAGTTGTGGTTAGTTAAACTTTTGTGGTTACCATGTTATGGCGTTATATGTACAATCATTAACTATTGCTAGCCCAGCGAAGTCATAGATCTATGGGACAGACAACCTATTTGGTGCTAAAGTCGATGAACTGCCGACTCGTAGGAGCCGTATGCTTGTGCACTAGGGAACCAAATACACTTAGCTGATCGTATATACTTTTAACGTATAAGACTTGTAAAACTTTGTCGAGGTTTGATTGTTGCATTGTTCATAACATCACTAATCACTTTATTCACTAATTTACAACTTGAATTGCCATCTTTGATATACTTATGTATTGAAAACTATGGAATGCTCACCAACATGTTTATGTTGACCTTTTATTTTTAACATGTTTCAGGAATAACCCAAGTATGCGTTCTACTCTTTGAAGCTTATCGCACTTAGGACTGGACTTAGAGAAATAAACAATGATCTTGTTACTTTCAACCTTGTATTCATGATGTCTCTTTGTTTGAGACTTATGTTTGTAATGTTACCTTTAAAACTTATGAATAATATATTTGGAATTAATAATAGCGTTATGTGGCTGTGAACGATCTTAACTCTCACATCTCGACGTTTCCGCCGTCAAGGTTGGGGTGTGACAGGTTGTGTCGCAAATGACAGTAAGCAAACAAAAATATTTTCAAAACAATACATCAACTCAACAGTATACTTTTTCTTCCAAAACTTTACTGAATACCAAACGGTTGAAAATGGGGCTATGAACTCACCGTGTCTTCTCACTTGAACCTAACAAGATAGTTCACAGTGTTAGACAATACTTCAAATATTTTTCTGGTTTTCATTGACTGTAAAAGATTTATTCTAGACTTCTCAAAAATCACAAAAATAGCTACTGATGTCCACAAATCACCAAATTTTTTATAACATAAGTTTGGACAGTTCTTAGCTTCTCATAATTTTCATAACATTAAATTCCCAGCAGATTATTTTATATAATTTCCAAAATATTCCCAAAATTCATCAAAATCCCTACTACTCTTCAATAAATCCTAAACAATTTACAGAATTTTTTGCATAAAGTCAGTAACATCACATAATTTTTATAACGTCCAAATCTTAACAGATTATTTGCTGTAATTTCTACAATAATTGAAATATTTAGAATAAATATTTTTACTGATCCAAAAATTATGAAAATTATATATTCTGTATCCACGTATTTAATATTACATCTATGATTTTATCAGATTTTATTATTCACCTTAAGTATTTATTCTGATTTATTTACTATAGAACATAAAAAATTCATATCTTAATCATAATAATGAATAAAATTCTGAAATAATTCTAGTGGCTTTTATAACTCAAAAGAATCATTCTGTAAATTTATCAGAATTTTCCCGAATTTATTTCTATTTTGATATTTTCTTCTATTTTCCACTATAAAATAATTTATATAAATTATTTACTTTATCAAAACTTTGTCCAAACTTCTAGTTTAATATTAAAGTAGGTAAGTGAGATTTTCAATGTTTATTCCCATAATTGTAGTTGTTTATATTTATTTGATTTTTCTTAAATAATTACAAGATTAATCCTTGCAAATTCCAAATATACCTTTTTATCATAAGTTTCTGAGTTTTATAACCCATTACTTATGATTAATGAGATAATAATTTTCAAAATTGGTTTTGGTGTTTAGATACCAAAACTAACACTATATATATTATATATATATATATATATATATATATATATATATATATATATATATATATATATTATATATATATATATATATATATATATTGTAACATATATATAACAATAACTACTTTATACCTTATGATTATGATCTTAGTGATATTTCAGCTTGTGGAACTTGAGAACAGGCTGGAGAGATCATGTTGATGTTAGTAAGTGCTGGTGATGCGTGGTTTGTGGGTGTTGGTGTTGTGGTTGTCGGGTTGGTGTTGTTGATGTTGTTTGTGGTTGTTGTATTGTAATCGAGAGTGGGAGAGGTTTAGGGACAGAAAGGTGGTGGTGTTAATGTTTGTAACAGAGGGAGAGGAAGACAGAAAGTGGCTGAAGATGGTGTGTGTTGGAGGTGGTGGTTATCGAGAGCTTCAAGAAAGTTAGAAGTGGTATTTGGTTACGACCGAGAGGTAGATTTTGTAGGTGGACTTATCATGATTATTCCTTATGGTGTTGAGGTGTCCCCTATAGCCTAGCTTAGTCAATCCGTTCACATGGTAGGTGGCGATTCATGGGAATGCTTAAAATCTTGCAAGGCTAGGTGGCAACTATGAGGACAAGCTTGGTGTTTTTGAAATGATGAGAAAGTATAGGAACCGAGAGTTTTTGAAGTATCCATCGATGTGTATGTGGCATCTAGGGAATCTCCATGGTGTGAATGTAAGGTATGTTAGTCAAGGTAGATGTCTAGGTGGCATGAGAAAAGAGTTGATGGTGCATGCATGTTGACCGTGAGTTTTCAAGAAGTTGCCATCTTCATGTTTGCAATAATGAGGTTTTGATGATTAATGAATTAAGAAGCCAAGGTGGCAACTTTAGAGAACCTCCATGGTATGAACATGAGGTTTGTAAGTCAAAGTGGATGTTTAGGTGGCAAATGGTGGTGATTTAAAGTACTAGAGTTGACTTAGAAATGTGAAAGCATGGAATGTAGGGTGATGTGGTGGTGGTTTAGGAATAACCGAGAGGGAGAGGTGGCAAACTAGGAGTATTCATGGTGTGAATGCAATGCTTAGAGCTTGACTTTGGGAGTGTGAATGCAAGAAAAGACAACCGAGAGAGAGGGAGGCTATTTTCACTAGATTTGGACTTTAAGGCTAGTAATGTTCCATGAATTTAGAATGGTAGTTTAATGGTGCCATGGTGGTTTTGGATGGGAGTGGTTTCGGGTATTAGTTGATGATTTCCGAGGGTATAGGGTGATGGTTGGGTTAGTATGTTTTAGGTTTTAGTTTATGGGTTTTTGATTTAGTTAGTTTAGTTTTAGTATGTACGTATATATATACATATATACTCATAGATATATGTATAAGTGACCTTTGTAAGCTTATATCATATATGTACATAAGTAAAAATATATACATGCTAACCATACATACATATAAGAATATGAAAATTTTTCATGTTTTTATATGTATACAAACATGCATACGTAAAAATTTGTATATATATACATGTATGTGTGAGTTTCGGGTTTAAAAACATACATGCATACGTAGACTATTAATATATAGACATGCATGTAAACATGCACACGTATATCTATAATATATATATATACTAAATATAACATTAATCTTGATTATAACTTAATATACTAAAATTTTTCGACGTAATATAATAAAAATTTTTAGGTCGTCACATTCTCCCCCTGTTAAAAGAATTTCGTCCCGAAATTCAGTGGAGTGTGCTTTAAAAACTTAAATAAGTATTACCTTTGAACAGGTGAGGATACTTCTTCTTGATTTCATCTTCCCTTTTCCAAGTGTATTCTGGTCCTCTTTTTGCATTCCACTTAATTTTCACTATGGAAATTTTACTTCTTCTTAACTTCTTTATTTCTTTCCCACAATGGCTATTGGTTCTTCCACAAAATGCAATTCTTATCCACCTGTATTTCTTGAATTGGCACTACTAGAGTTTCATTGGTTAAGCATTTCTTGAGATTGGACATGTGAAAAAGTGTTGTGTACTTCACTTAATTCCTATGGTAATTCCAACTTATATGCTACAAAACCAATTCTATCAATGAGCCAACGTAACTAAGGTTTAACTTATTGGATTTGACCTAACAGATCTGAACGTAGTTCTATTTGCATCGCTCGTATTTATAAAGGTTTTGTTCTCTCTTTTCTACTTAAAGCATCAACTACTACATTGGCTTTTCCTGGGTGATACTTAATTTCACAATCATAATCACTTAATAACTCTACCCATCTTCTTTGCCTCATATTTAACATCTTCTGATCAAAGATATGTTGTAAACTTTTGTGGTCCGTATATATATACACTTAGTTCCATATAAATAATGCCTCCAAATCTTATCTTTCTGCATTAAAACACATCCAAAGCCTTGACGAGAGGCATCACAGTAGATTATGAAATTATTTGTTCCTTCAGGTAAAGCTAACATAGGTGCACTACATAATTTATTCTTAAGAAATTCAAAGGCTTCATTCTGTTTTTCTTCCCATACATACTTTTTATCTTTTGAGTCAATTCTGTCAACGGTTGAGGTATTCTTGAGAAGTTTTCTATAAATCTCCTGTAGTATCCTGCTAAACCTAAAAATTGACGTATTTCTGTCGGAGTTTTTTTTTTGGAATTTTCCATTTCTTAACTGCTTCTATTTTTGCTAGATCAACCTGAATTCCATATTGGTTGACTATTGCCCAAGGAATTGTACTTCTCTTTTCATAAACTCACATTTGAAAATTTGGCATATAACTGTTCTTTTGTAACAGTTCCAAGGTTAACCTGAGGTGTTGTTCGTGGTCTTCCTTATTCTTAGAATAAATTAGAATGTCATCAATGAAGACTATAACAAATTTATCTAGGTAAGGTTTACACACTCTATTCATCAGGTCCATAAATACTGCCGGAGCATTGGTTAACCCAAATGGCATCACAAGGAATTCATAATGACCGCATCTAGTTCTAAAAGCAGTCTTGGAAATGTCATCTTTCTGTACCCTTAATTGATGGTATGCAGATCTTAAGTCTATTTTTGAGAAATAACTGGATCCTTGTAGTTGGTCAAATAGATCATCAATTCTAGGGAGTGGATATCTATTCTTTATAGTAACCTTATTAAGTTCCCTATAATCAATACACATTCTAAAGGTTCCATCATTCTTTTTAACAAATAAGACTGGTGCTCCCCAAGGGGATACACTAGGACGTATGAATCCTTTATCTAACAATTCTTGTAACTGAGTCATGAGTTCTTTCATCTCAGTTAGTGCTAAACGATAAGGTGCTTTGGCAATAGGGGCTTTCCTGGTATCAATTCTATTTAAATTCTACCTGACGAGGGGGTGGTAATCCAGGTAATTCATCAGGAAACACATCAGCATATTCATTTACAACAGGAACACTTTCCAAATTTTCCCTATCAGTTTTGTATCAACAATATGAGCCAAGAATGCTAAACAATTCTTGTTGAGGTATTTTCGTGCTTTTTCACAAGTAATCAGTTTCACAGTATTATTTGTCTTATCACCATAAATGCAGAGAATTTGTTTTCCTTAGCCAAGGAATCTTAATCATTTTCTTATCACAAATTATTTCAACATGATTTGCACTTAACCAATCCATTCCTACTACGATATCAAATCCTCCTAACTCAATAGGTATCAGATTTATATCAAAACAGTACTCATCTAAATTCAAGATGCAATTAGGAATGATTTCATCAGCTTCAATTATCTTACCATCAGCTAATTCTATCATATAAATATCACATAATTTTTTTTCAGATGCTGAACTAATTGATGGTCTAAAAGTATGTGAGACAAAACTGCAGGTTGCTCCTGTATCAATTAATACTTTAGCGTACTGATTATTGATAAGGAACGTACCCGTAACTACATCTGTTCATGACGTGCTTCATCAGCTTGTATCACAAATGCCCTTCCACGGGGTTGTTCTGGTTAGCTGGAGTCTTACCCTTTCGTTGGGACATTCGCTCCGGAAATGATTTTCACTTCCACACTGAAAACAGACGGTTTTAGAGTTAGTAGGGTTTTTGCAATCTCTAGAATGTGTCCCTTTCTTTTGCAGTTATAACACACCACTGTCATACAGTTTCCTGTATGATATCTTTGACAGATGTTACACTGTGGTGGTTTTTCTACTTCCTTCCCTTGAGTTGTTCCTAGAAAGTTCCTTGATGAAGGTCGGGCTACTCTTTTCTGGAACTTTCTCCAAATCTTTTTCTAGGATGGTTTTCAGTCCATTTCCTTTTCTCTCCTACCTGTTGATGACTTAATGATCTATTCCTGATCATTTCATCTGTCAGACTTCCTGACAAGATTACTGCTTCTGGAAGGTTTTGGTTCTAGCAGATTTCACTAGTCCTCTTATTTGTGGCACTAATCCCCAATATACCTTCCTATTCTTTTTGATTTCGGGTTATCAAATGTGGTACTAATCTGGATAATTCATTATACCTATCAGTATATTCCCGTGTGCAGACCCTTTCATCTCTAGTGCTAAGAATTCAGCCTCTAGTTTTTCTATCTCATTGTAAGGACAATATTTTTCTATCACTAGATTTCTAAATTCTTCCCAACTCAGCTTATTCATAACATTTCTACCCTTAGTGTGTACCTCCATTTTCCACCAGGATTGCGCTTCTCCTTTAAGAGAATGGGAAGCAACAGTGTCTTGAAGTTTTCAGCACAGTTGCTGATTTCCAGGACTCCTTCCATGTCGTCTAGCCATCTTAACGCTTGTACTGCTCCACCTTTTCCATCAAATTCCAGAGGTCTACAGGACATAAAAGTTTTGTAGGAGCATCCCTTTGAAATTCCATTTAAAATCTCTTCCTGTCTTTCTTCTATATTCATATTTTCAGGTCCTGCTGGTGGGTTTGAGGTAGTTCCAATATTCAGATTTTGTTGGAGTTGAGTAATTAAAGTAGGTAGGGTAGCTTCTATTTGTTGGGCTACTATCTGGATATCCTATCATTCTCAGTGGTATCAGGGTTCACAGGGTTCACGGTGTTTTCTTCCCCAAGTCTGGTCCTAGGTCGTCCCACTCGAGCTGTTCTCCTGACAGGCTGAGTGTTTCTTTTTGGCGGCATGATTCACTATAGTGAATTTCAATGTTAGTATTGCAAATAAATATCTTAACACAAAAATTATTTAACATAATCCAAACAAACATATTAACACAAAAGTACATATATCAATTAAGTTCTTATTTCTTTTATTCTAAAAAGTTAAAACTATAACTTTCAGTTTCTGCTAAACCATTTCCAGATCCTGATGAAAATACTTTTCTTGGGTGTCTTGAGCTTTTTGATGTCCTTCTGAATTTTCTAGATTCCCAGCTGTATTTTCTTAAGTTTCATAAGAGTCTGTCGGGCTGCCTTCACCTGATCCAACTTTGGCTTAATAATTCTATCTCCATCTTTTGGAAAATCAAGAGATTGTCTTTCTAAATCCTCAGATTGCTTAGCTTTAAATTTATGTCCACGTAGTATCTTTTTCCTACGAGTCTTAATTGTATATCCTCCCACGTGTACTGGTGCACGTCTAACATAAAATTTTGTCTTATTCTCCATTTCTGTTGGGGTAATGTCCATAGTCTGTTGAGGTTCCAGCTCAGGTACTATTTCTTTAGGAATGCTATGGTATGGATCTTCTGAAGGGTTAGTTTCATAACGATAACTATCTGAGTTCATACTGCAAAACTTCTTAACAATATTTCACAGGAAGAGTTAGTCAAATATTCATTAAATCTTGGGTTAGAATCTTAACCATAAAATCATAAAACTTCACATAATTCACATAAATCATAAAGCATATTTTGAGTTTATGGTTATAGTCTAGTTATTTACTTAAAATAACTAATTCCCTATAACCAATGGCTCTAATACCAACCAGTCACATCCCGGCGGAAGCGTGAATGATACGGGTGGAATGTGACTAGCTTTTATCAGAGTGCATTGTTTACATTGAAATAAACAGATATAATATAAAACATAACACAGACATGCTTTATTATTACTAGAGGAATTACATCTTTTTACATAATATATCAAAATTAGATGTAATTATTTACACTAAATTACAGCATGTCTAAAATCTATGAAAATGCGCGTTCGTACACACTTCCGTCAACGATGTTGACGGTCAGTGTTTTCAGACCCGTCCTACGACTTTGCCCTAACCATCATGAACCTCAAAGCTGAAATCAAAGGTGTTACTCATTTTCTAAAAAAGTACACCTAAACCAGTCAACAAAAATGTTGGTGAGAACATAGGTTTAATCCAGACAAAATATTTTGTGGATGTATCAATTACAACTAAACATGCTCACAACATAATCATACTGTCACGAAATAATCATAAATCAGATAATATTACATCCTAACCCCCATTCGGTAGATGCAGGAAAATAGCAGTAACCCTCATCCGGTTAGTGCAAATATTCTCCTAAGTAGCGCTACCAATATTATTGACCGGTTCCTCATTCGAACTAATGGTTGTGTCGCAAATGACAGTATGCAAACAAAATATTTTCAAAACAATACATCAACTCAACAGTATACTTTTTCCCCCAAAACTTTACTGAATATCAAACGGTTGAAAATGGGGCTATAAACTTACAGTGTTTCTCACTTGAACCTAACAAGATAGTTCATAGTGTTAGACAATACTTCAAATATTTTTCTGGTTTTCATTGACTGTAAAAGATTTATTCCAGACTTCTCAAAAATCACAAAAATAGCTACTGATGTCCAAAAATCACCAAATTTTTAGAACATAATTTTAGATAGTCCGTAGCTTTTCATAATTTTCATAACATTAAATTCCCAGCAGATTATTTTATATAATTTCCACAATATTCTCAAAATTCATCAAAATACATAATGCTCTTCACTAAATCCTCACAAATTTACAGATTTTTTTCCAAAATGTCATTAACATGAAATAATTTTTATAATGTCCAAATCTTAACAGATTATTTTCTGTAATTTCTACAATAATGGAAATATTTAGAAAAAAATAATTATACTGATCCAAAAATTATGACAATTATATATTCTGTATCCTCATATTTAATATTACATCTATGATTTTATCAAAATTTATTATTCACCTTAAGTATTTATTCTGATTTATTTACTACAGAACATATAAAATTCATATCTTAATCATAATAAAAATAAAATTCTGAAATAATTCTAGAGGCTTTTATACCTCAAAAGAAAAATTTGTAAATTTATCAGAATTTTCCCGAATTTATTTCTATTTTTGATATTTTCTTCTATTTTCCACTATAAAATAATTTATATAAATTATTTACTTTATCAAAACTTTGTCCAAACTTCCAGTTTAATATTTCAGTAGGTAAATGAGAATTTTCAATGTTTATTCCCACATTGTAGTTGTTTAATATTATTTGATTTTTCTTAAATAATTACAAGATTTAATCCTTGCAATTCCAAATATACCTTTTATCATACGTTTTGAGTTTTTATAACCATTACTTGTGACTAATGAGATAATAATTTTCAGAATTGGTTTTGGTGTGTAGATACCAAAACTAACATTATATATATATATTTTGTAACATATATATAACAATAACTACTTTATACCTTGTGATGATGATCTTAGTGATATTTCAGCTTGTGGAACTTGAGAACAGGGCTGGAGAGATCATGGTTGATGTTAGTAAGTGCTGGTGATGTTGGTGTGGGTGTTGGTGTTGTGGTTGTCGGGTTGGTGTTGTGATGTTGTTTGTGGTTGTTGTATTGTAATCGAGAGTGGGAGAGGTTTAGGGACAGAAAGGTGGTGGTGTTAATGTTTGTAACAGAGGGAGAGGAAGACAGAAAGTGGCTGAAGGTGGTGTGTTGGAGGTGGTGGTTATCGAGAGCTTCAAGAAAGTTAGAAGTGGTATGTGGTTGCGACCGGGAGGTAGATTTTGTAGGTGGACTTATCATGATTATTCCTTAGGGTGTTGAGGTGTCCCTTATAGCCTATCTTAGTCAACCGTTCACATGGTAGGTGGCGGTTCATGGGAATGCTTAAAATCTTGCAAGGCTAGGTGGCAACTATGAGGACAAGCTTGGTGTTTTTGAAATGATGAGAAAGTA
Source organism: Flaveria linearis (assembly GCA_024085815.1). NCBI lineage: Eukaryota > Viridiplantae > Streptophyta > Magnoliopsida > Asterales > Asteraceae > Flaveria > Flaveria linearis. The sequence goes on along the minus strand of JABSNV010000856.1, from coordinate 48,715 downwards.
TAGGAACCGAGAGTTTTTGAAGTATCCATCGATGTGTATGTGGCAATCTAGGGAATCTCCATGGTGTGAATGTAAGGTATGTTAGTCAAGGTAGATGTCTTGGTGGCATAAGAAAAGAGTTGATGGTGCATGCATGTTGACCGTGAGTTTTCAAGAAGTTGCCATCTCCATGTTTGCAATAATGAGGTTTTGATGATTAATGAATTAAGAAGCCAAGGTTGCAACTTTAGAGAACCTCCATGGTGTGAACATGAGGTTTGTAAGTCAAAGTGGATGTTTAGGTGGCAAATGGTGGTGATTTAAAGTACTAGTTGACTTAGAAATGTGAAAGCATGGAATGTAGGGTGATGTGGTGGTGGTTTAGGAATAACGAGAGGCGAGGTGGCAAACTAGGAGTATTCATGGTGTGAATGCAATGCTTAGAGCTTGACTTTTGGGAGTGTGAATGCAAGAAAAGACAACCGAGAGAGAGGGAGGCTATTTCACTATATTTGGACTTTAAGGCTAGTAATGTTCCATGAATTTAGAATGGTAGTTTAATGGTGCCATGGTGGTTCTGGATGGGAGTGGTTTCGGGTATTGTTGATGATTTCTGAGGGTATAGGGTGATGGTTTGGGTTAGTAGTTTTAGGTTTTAGTTTATAGGTTTTTGATTTAGTTTAGTTTAGTTTTAGTATGTACGTATATATATACATATATACTCATAGATATATGATATAAGTGACCTTTGTAAGCTTATATCATATATGTACATAAGTAAACATATATACATGCTACCATACCATACATATAAGCATATGAAAATTTTTCATGTTTTTATATGTATACAAACATGCATACGTAAAAATTTGTATATATATACATGTATGTGTGAGTTTCGGGTTCAAAAACATACATGCATACGTAGACTATTAATATATAGACATGCATGTAAATATGCCACGTATATCTATAATATATATTACTAAATATAACATAATCTTGATTATAACTTAATATACTAAAATTTTTCGACGTAATATAATAAAATAATTTTTAGGTCGTCACACTTTATGAACTAAAACAACACCACGTGCATGGTACCAAAGTTTTATTGACTACGTTACCATGTTGGTTTTTACACGAACTCGGTGTAATAACTCTCTTTTCTTTATCACCATCGCAGGGACATCGCCTATTTACTTATATTGTGGATGATATTCTACTTACTACTTCTTTAGATGTCCTACGACTACATCTCATGCTAGCCTATCTTAAGAAGTCGTTATTAAAGACCTTAGGCCACTTAACTATTTCTTGGGAATTTTGGTGTCGAGTGACAGTAATACAATGTTTCTATCTAATGAACTTACGCTAATGACATTACCGAACGTGTGGGTATGCAATCCTGCAAGCCTTTTGCCACCCTAGTTGATACAAACACTGTCACACCCCGTTGATCGGGACTGACCGTGACTGATTGATGTCAACACAATGCAACAGAATAATAAATATTACTTAAATAATTCAAGTCAAATAATCCATTGCCTACGTGGCATCCATACCAATGCCAATACTAGTTAAATATGTCTAAACCAAGTACATAAAAATTAAATAAATTTTCTCCCACTGTTAACAAATAGATAGGGTGGTGGCTAAACTCCATGAATTCGACTAGGTCAACTCCTATCCATGATCACCTACTTAAACTATTCTTCTCTTAAAATACACACCCAAAATATATCAACATAATATTGGTGAGCTTATAAATTTAAGACACATGAAATATATATAAATAAGATAACAACAATTTGGGTGCACTAAAGAATGTCACACATCAAACATGGACCCACCCTCCTGAGTGCTTGAACTATCCTAACCCATACCAGTTATTGTTATGGGCTTAAGCATTCCCTGATAAACACGGTTAATCAACACAAATTTATGACACGATGATTATTGAATCTCAATGGGGGGGTATTCTTATTCCAAGGGCCCATTGTGTGCGGAGGATTTCCCAAATAGTACTATCTATAAATCATGCGGCTCCTCATGGAGTTAATGTTGTGCTCAAGTTCAGGACAAGAGTAGGTAATATTGAATCATAAAATAAGCTTTAAAAAGTATGTTTTCCACCTAAAAGCTTAAGTAGTGAGACTCATCTTAGCTTGTTCTTGAAGTAGGTGTTCGGGATCTGTAGTGTTACCGACTAGCAAGGCTCCTAGATTCATTTCATAGGTACTAGTTTTTATAAAAAAGTTATTTAGGCCCAACCTTTAAGTTTAGATTTATCTTACACGTTTGGTGATTTACATCACGTATGTGTAATTTGGTTCAAAATTTGAAATTTTGAAGTCTTGACTTGGTTTTGATTAAGTTTGGGCTATTAGATCATGAATTCAGATTATAATAGTGCTTATAAGTATGATTTGGTTTCAAAAAAGTAAGGTTTCATTAGTTGACAAGTTTGGTTCCTCAACTTTGCTAAATTGACATTTTTAACCCTAATGTTTAGAATTTTGCACTTTAATTATTTATGATGGCCTTTATTGTTTCAAGTGGATTAAGATACCGTATTAATTTAGTTTTTTTTGTTATTAGGTCTTTCTTAACGGTGTCAAGAGTTTTTTTCTGTTTAGGCGTTTTATGGAAATATATTTAGAGGTTTCTTATTTGAGATCATTGAGTGGTGCATACGATGATTATATTTTACTTAATTAGCCTCTGCAGTTAATATAGTTATGGCTATAGGTTTGGTGCATTTGTTATATATATATAACGTGTATCGAGTCGCATTCCGGCTGCGTTACGTAATGTATTTTTAGGTTCTTTGGTTTTTTTAAATTTTTAGTTGTATCTTAAGTTTGAGGGTCATAACTTACTGGAAATATTGTATTTATTAATTTAAATATCTTATATATTTTTATTATTTTTCTTCCAAGTGAGTCGTTAACTAACTTATATTAGCGGTAAACTTTGTATAAATAGCTAGAAATTTCTATAAATGATAATATTTGGCTGTTAACTTATTTTTATTATTAATAGGCCATTAGTTACTGGAGTTTCAGGTCTTAAGTTGTTTTTGTCGGTTTATTATTTTAACGCTCGGGGTTTGGTTTTTAACGGGTTTTCGGGTTCGGGTAGACTTTGGTCATACTTTGATCGTATAATACTTTATATACTTAGAAACATTTTTATATTCTGTATTTTTATGGTTTTGTCTTAAGAACTCTTTTTATGAATTTTACCATTTAACATGAATAACATTTATATTTTTATTAAGCAAACAAACTCTAAAATTGTGAAACTAATTTCTCAGAATTTATTATCATTATAAAACTTCTGGAATTTTATACATTTGATTTTAGGTATATTTGGTAATTTCGTTATATTAACCGGTTAGTTTCGTTAAGTGTCCGTTAAGTCTCGGTTTTGGACTACTAAGCATTTTGGTCTGATTCTCCCTCCCAAAATATTTTTATACGTAAATAAGAACCCCATAATTTCATTAACTTAGGTTCGCAACCTATTTGCTTTATTTTCTCAAATTCACATATTTTTAAGTTTTTATATTATTTACCATGTGTGAAATGCATATGCATAAATCATGAAACTTTACGTTTAACTTAATATGGTCATTATTAACTTCCAGAATATTTAGATCATGATTTCTAAACTTATATAATATACCTTTATATTTTGGTGAAAACCAGGTTTTCGGGAGCTAGATTCATCAAAACCATGCTTGTGATCAAAAAGGGTTTCAAGAAAGCTTGTATTATCTTTTATTTACCAAAAATGAGGTGCTTTGAATTTTCATAAGGAGTTGGGGTGCTATAGGGTTGGTTATGTCACTAATGTGACGAAACGCGATATTCCGCGTGTTTTTGGGTATAGTAGCTGGTTGCCTTAACATGCGAGGGAGTTGAGGGAGTTGAAATGATGAAGAAGGCTGCTCAAAATATTAAATTAGTTATGTTATAAGATAAGTGAAAGGAAAGATGTAAGCTTGAATGAGTGTAGGTATGATTACCTTAACTTGTGGAAGATGTTGTTGCTTGTGTTGGGTCAATATTGAAGGGCTTCCAATTGCTGGCACTTATGTGTTCTTGAGGGTTCTTGAATGCTTATAATGAAAGAGATGAGATTGTTTCAAGGTGAGAGTGTATAGAGAGTTAAAGAGTTTGAGAGAGTGTATTGTAATAATGAAGATGGAAGGCGAGGGTGGTGTGGTTGTGGTTATTCAGCATAGAGAGAGAGAGGAGAAAGAGGAGGGAGGTTAGGAAGATCAATCCTTGGTTCTTGCATGTAACACCGAATTTTATTTAAAGAAAGCCAAAGTTCTCGCGTGAAAAGGGGGTTCTCGAGCGACTAAGAGTTCTCGTGCGAGAACACATGCGAATGAGTGAAACCCTATAAATAGGCCAAAGCACCTAATTTTCTTCACTTCATACTAATAGAACTACTGCTGAGATTAGAGAGAAAGCCGTGCGAATTGGTGTTTAAGGTATGTATTCGATTACGTTGGTATATTTACCTTTATAAATGATTGGTGATGATATTAGTGCATGATTATCTAGCTCCTAATCAAAAGGCTCTTAGCTAGAGTTGGTTATGTGAAAATATCATAAGGTAAGTTCTAGACCCCTTTTTTTACATGGTTTTCATGATTTGGGGCTAATATGCATACCTTAATGAACGTTTGATAAAGTATATTGATTAATATAGAACGTATCTGAGCATTAAAATAGTTTGAGAGTCGATAACTTGGGACTACAATTTCAAGCAGCTACATAGTTCTCGCAAGAATGGTTGGGTTCTCGCAGTAGACGGTTATTGTCATAGTTCTCACGTGAAGAGTGAAACTTGATTCTATGACACCAACAAATGAGTGTTTCTCATTGTTGTAATCTTTTAAATATGGGTTTAGGGCAAGTAAAGTCAAGGTTGAGATGTTGTAAAGTGATTTGTATTATTTATTACATGTTCAATTTTCTATCATACTATTATATGTTATCCTATAAGAATAGTGTGTTTAAAAGCTTGGTTATTAAAAAACAAACAAACAAACAAACAAACCTAGTATATCCCACTCAAGAGCAGGGTCTGGGAGGGGTAGGTGGTGGCAAGTCTTTCCTCTATCCAGATAGGTAGATAGACCGCTTCCAAGAGACCCCTGGCTCGATACAAAAGCTATAATGCTCGCGATTTAACATATATCAAATAATCAATCATATAATCAAACGTACGATTTATGATATATGGTATATGGTATAGCACACATCATACAGCAAGCATTCAAAGCATTAAGATATCACCAAAAGGAAGTATAAAATGAACAAGCATGCATCAGGGAAGCCGCAAGTTTCCCCTAAGAAGGTCTACGCGTACTACATACACATCAAGCCCCGTAACAAGTAAACAAAGTCCTTTCCTAGCTACAGAAACCACTAAAAGTCCTTAATTTTAATTCTACGTCTCAGTCACTCCTATCCTCGATCATGTGCTCAGAGAGGTGCAAGTGTTCCATATCTCGCCTAATTCTCTCTTCCCAAGTCAACCTAGGTCGTCCTCTACTCTTCCTACCCTCTATGCTGATGTTCTCCACTGCTCTGACCGGTGCTGCCATTGGTCTCCTCTTGACATGTCCATACCATCTTAATCTTCCCTCTCGTATTTTATCTGCAATAGAAGCCACTTCTAACTTCTGTCGAAACACTTCGTTTCTTATCCTATCCAGTCTTGTATGGCCACACATCCACCTTAGCATTCGCATTTCCGCACCTCTATTTGTTTCTCGTGCGATTTCTTTATGGCCCAGCAGTCTGTTCCATATAGCATAGCTGGGCGTACCGCCACTCTGTATAGTTTTCCCTTAAGTTTTGCTGGAAACCTCTTATCACATAGGATCCCTGATGCTGCTCTCCACTTGTACCATCCTGCTTGGACACGGTGAGCTACATCGCTGTGTATCTCTCTGTCCTCCTGCAGGTACGAGCCCAGGTATTTGAACCTAGATGTCTGTGGGACCGGCATGCCCTGGATACTGATTTGGGTGTCCTCTTCGTCGTCGCCACCAAAGTTACAATGCATGTATTCCGTCTTAGAGCGACTTATCGTTAATCCTCTACTCTCTAGCGCTGCTCTCCACTGCTCTAGCTTGTCGTTAAGCATCATTTTAGATTCTGATATTAAGACAATATCATTCGCGAAGAGCATACACCACGGGACTGACTGTTGTATTGACTTAGTCATCTCATCCAACACTAGTGCGAAGAGAAATGGGCTCAATGCCGATCCTTGATGGAGTCCCACTTCCACTGAGAATGAGTCTGTGTCTCCTACCGGTGCTCGCACACATGTTTTTGCCCCGTCATACATATCCTTAATTAATTTGATATACCTCTCTGGTACCCCTCTATGTCATAGACTTTCCCAAATTAGTTGTCTACACTGTCATAGGCCTTTCTAGGTCGATGAATACCATATGGAGGTCCCTTTTCTTTTCTCTATATTTCTCCATTACCGTCTTATGACGTGTATGGCTTCTGTTGTAGAGCGTACTGGCATAAATCCAAATTGGTTTATTGCTATCTGGGTTTCCCGTCTAATTCTCGTGTCAATAACTCTTTCCCATAGTTTCATCGTGTGACTCAGTAGCTTATTCCCCTGTAGTTTTCGCATCCTTGTATATCTCCTTTTTTCTTATATATGAGGACTATGACACTGGTTCTCCACTGGTCTGGCATCTTCCCTGTCTTAAAGATAGTGTTAAATAAATCTGTTAGCCATTGGAGACCCTCATCACCCAGGCATTTCCACACCTCAATCGGTATGTTGTCTGGCCCCACCGCTTTAGCCCTTCCCATTTTCTTCATAGCTCTTTTAACTTCGTCAACCGTGATGCTTTTACAATAGCATTGGTTTTGTTGCGTTGTTTGGGTTGTTCTATCTATCTCAGTTTGTTGATTTGGATTCCTTATGTTAAATAGGTTATCGAAGTAAGTTTTCCATCGCACCTTGATATCTTTCTCGTTCACCAAAGCCTTTCCATCCGCAGCTTTTATGAACTTGACCATTGTTAGGTCCTGTCTTCTTCTTTCTCTTGCCTGGCTATCTTGAACATGTCATGCTCTCCTTCTTTCGTCTCTAATCGCTTATACATCCTTTCATATGCCGTGTTCTTTGCCTCTGACACCGATTTTTTCGCTTGTCTCTTAGCCTCCTTGTACTTTTGTTTTAGCTCTGCGTGTTCTACCTCACTGTACATCGTATGAGCTCTCTAAAACTTTGTTGTTTGATACGTATCTTCTCCTGTACAATTTCGTTCCACCACCATGATTCCTGATGACCAACTGTCCTTTTTGTTGTAACTCCAAGCGTTTCTTTAGCTGCTTGTATGAGCCTTGTTGCCATAACCCCCACTTTTGGTTTGCATCTTCCTGTGGCCCAGTTTGGTTCATTGGTATGACTTTATCTCTAAAAATGGTAATCTTTTCGTCTTTGAGCTGACCCCATCTGATCATGGGTGTGATTCTCCTGTTCCTTTGGGCAATTGGCCTCTTGACGCGTATATCCGCCACCAACATATGGTGTTGCGTCACAACCGTCTCTCCCGGGATTGCTTTACAGTCTTCCACGAGCTATGCTCTTCTCTCCTCGTCAATAAATAATCTATCTGCGTGTGTCTCCCGCCGCTGCTAAACGTGATTAGATGCGAGTCTCTTTTCTTAAAGAACGAATTTATGATGCCTAAGTCATGCGCTACTGCAAATTCGAGAAGCTCCCTACCGCCGTCATTCCTAAGACCATACCCGTATCCTCCATGCACCAGTTGGAAATGCTCATTATCCCTTCCGATATGTCCATTAAAATCTCCTCCTATGTATAACTTTTCTTCTCTAGGTATGTCAGCTATAACGTGGTCTAAACTCTCCTAGAATGTTTTTCTTTCCGTTTCCCCTAGTCCAACATGTGGTGCATACGTACTAACTACCGTCACTACTTCATCTCCTATTACTATTCTTAACAAAATAATTCTATCATTGTATCTTCTCACCTCCACTACATTATCTTGGAGTTCTTAGCAACTAGAAAACCTACTCCGTTTTTAGCTCCATCAGACCCTAAATACCATAGTTTATAACTATCGCACTCTTTTGCTCTCCCACCTCGCCATCTAGTCTCCTGCAGGCATGCTATGTGGACCCTACGTTTCTTCAGCACATCAATTAACTCTAACAACTTAGTGGTTAAGGTTCCTACATTCCACGATGCTACTCTTAATCTACAGACCTTATTCCCTGTCTTCGCACCTCTCCTCACCGAACATGATCTCGGGGCAGCATAATGGCTCCTACTATCTATTATACCAGACAGAGTCTACTAAAACCACCAAGAAATATAAAACACGGACAACACAGAAAAACAACAAATCACAAGCAAGCAGAATTCACACAGAAAATAGGGGATGACTCTCCCTGTTAATAAACAAGACTAACCCAGACTAAAAATAAACAAGAAGAGCAAATAAGCAGAATTCACACAAGTTAAATAAGCAGAATTCACACAGAAAAGCAGAATTCACACAGAATTCACACAGAAAAGCAGAATTCACACAAAAAAGACTAAAAATAGGGGATGACTCTCCCTGTTAAATAAGCAGAATTCACACAGAAAAGCAGATGCTGGTACCCCTAACCCAGCCAAGCAGTCTAAACAGGAGGGTAAAAATAAACAAGACTAAAAGCAAATATGGGAAGCAGAGATGGATCTACGGTTAAGCGATCGTGTCAATAAATGAAATAAGGGAGAAAGAATATCCTCACAGCGGGGCTTTCCCAAGTTAGGGTTCTCCTTCCAGAACTCAAGTAACTCACAACCTTGTAGGGTTACAAGTCACACGAGATCGATACAGTAGATCTGAAGCAGATCGAGAGCAGATCGGGAGCAGCTCGATAGGGGGCAGTCGGGATCTAGACCACAGCAGATCGGCGGTGGGGGGGTGGTCCTCACAGCAGATTGGGAGCAGATCACTGCAGATCGGCGGTGGTGGGCGGTGGTCCTCACAGCAGATCGGCGTTGGTGGGCGGTGGTCCTCACAGCAGATCGGGAGCAGCTCGATACAGTAGACCGATGGTGGTAGAGTTCAACTTACCTGGTCAACTTACCTGGTCGGCGGTGGGCGGTGGTCGCCGGTGGGGGCAGAGCGAGAGAAGGTCGCCAGTAGGGGGCAGTCGCCGGTGTGCGAAGGTCGCCGGTAGGGGCGGTCACCGGTGCGTTGGCGCCGGTAGGGGGCGGTCGCCCGGTGTGCGAAGGTCGCCCGTTGGGCGAGATACCGTTGGGCGAGAGAGAGAGCAGAGCGAGAGAGAGAGCAGGTGAGAAAGTATTTTGACAATGAAATTGAGAGCACAAAGAAAAATAAAGGTTCATGTGAACCTTACTACTGAAACAACCTCTTACTGTCTATATTTCTTTGCATTTGTTTTCTTAAAACAATGCATAACAGTTGATTGTTATGAACTAAGCTACCAAGAACTATTTAGATTTTTAATTGCATTCTTATAAGCATTTTCAGTAAATTCAATATGGTAATGCATATTAATACATTACCCAACAGTTTTTTCGTTACAAAATCTAAACACAAAAATAAATATTAGTTTGAGAAAGAGATCGACTTGAAGTCGCCCCTTAACTATGATTTATAGGAAGTAGTTCCGAGTATAGAAAGTAAGTGCAAACAATAATAAATAGTTAGCATCAATACGAATGGAGAAACTAAAAAACATAATTTATATATTCTATTAATGCAGGAGTAAGGGAGTGCCAAACACTAACCGAAAATAATTATATACTTTTAATGTGAAGCATTAAAACAAATCATAATTGTTGTATAATTGTTGTGCGGTAATTGTAATTACCAGCACATAGAGCTTTTTATTGTCAAAAAAGTGTGAGATCTTTGGAGGCAAGCTAAGAAGTGTTGAAAGCAAAACTACATACATCAAACAGTAAAAGTAGTTTGTTTCCTATTATTGACAGACAAAACTATTGGATTAAATTAACTAACCTAATGATCTCTAAATAGACCCTAGACCCAACTATATTAACTAACACCGTTAGTTAGTTATGGTAGTTATGTTAACACCGTTAGTAGTTACCGTTAAGTTATGTGTATAAATACTCTACATCTTTGTCATTTGTATAACAACACTTTTATAATCATATTATCATTCTCTCTGTTCTTGGCTTACGATCTATAATACAATCAATTCCCTACAATTGGTATCAGAGCCGATACCAAGAACACTACAATCAATCCCAAAGGACCGTGGATTGACACTTAAATCCTATACTCGATTTCGACGAAGGACCGTTCGAATCGAAAGAAATTCAACCTACAGATTACAAACATCATATTCGAAACATAGGAACTTATAATCGATTACGACGAAGGACCGATCGAATCGAAAGGCATTCAAATCACAGACTACAAATATCATACGAATCAGGCACGAAATTCCCGAAGGACAGAGGAATTTAATACCAAACAGAGACATCGAACCCTAAATCAGTGAACATAACAAAACCGAAATCAAAATTCGACATGCCTGTGTTCGACAAACGCTTATCATCGCTTGTTTTCGCGAAGAGACTGTCGGAAATCATTGTTGTTCAATTCTGCGAAGTGACCGCCGGAATTTTAAACCACGAAGGTCGAAACTCGAAGTAAGAACCGCGATCGAAAGCCGATACCCTAAAGGACGAGGGCGACGTCAAAGAAATCCGAAAACAAAACACTTGTGTTGCTTCTGCATCGGACATCATCGGACATCGGACATCATCGGATATCTTCGGCTTCATCGGACATCTTGGGAAGTAACAAAAAAAACCCATTTTGTTTCTACAATTTCAAACACATTCCTTTGACAGAAAAGTCAAAGAAACTTTGAAATTTTACACTTAAGTGCAAAAGTTTTACAAGGATTTTATTTTTTTTGGAGCAAAGGTTTAAAACACCAAACAAACCTTGAAAGAAAATCATCATATGTTTAATCAAACTAGAACTTCAAAATTAAGATTATCAAAATGATGGATGAAAATAAAGACAAATCTGGTGCGGATGGAAAAATGGTCGTTTATAAAGAAGGAGGATCTATGTCACACTTTAATTGTCCGGTATTGAATTCTACAAATTATACAATTTGGTCAATTCGTATTAAAACGATTCTCGAAGCAAACGGGTTATGGGAACAATCGAACCCGCCCCTGAATCACAATCTGACACAAAGAAGGACAAAACCGCTATGGCATATTTGTTTCAATCATTACCTGAAAATATCATCTTACAAGTCTCCAAATTCAAAACGTCAAAAGAAATTTGGGACGCACTAAAAACCCGATACGTGGGTGTAGATCGAGTACAAAAGGCAAGATTACAAAATCTACGCTCTGAATTTGAAATGATGAAAATGAAAGATAACGAATCAATTGATGAATTTGCGGGAAGATTAAATGGTATATCATCAAAGGCTACTAATCTTGGATCAACGTTTGATGATACAAATTTGGTACGCAAATTTTTAAATTCCTTGCCCGAACGATTTCTACCAATTATTGCATCAATAGAACAATATTCGGACTTGGACACTATCACACCCTCGCTTAGAGCGGAAACACGAGGATGCGACGGACGGGATCGTCATAACACTTGGTATAAATACAGAGATATAATACATGCAAACTTCTCGTGTCATGAAGTCCCTCGACACAATGGTGACTTGTGTCGTGATTAGTCAGTTCCACGACTATCATAGTCTTATTGATTCTAAATCCAAATACACAATGTTCAAATATGGAAACAAACGACAAGTATTACATATGCAAATTTATTGAAATCCTGAGGTCTCTGCTAAGGCATCTGCACTAGCTATCCTCTTTGATTATGTTCACCTGAAAAGATATGCTCAAAAATGTCAACACATAATGTTGGTGAGTTCCGCAGGTTTAAATTTAAAACATGTAATTGATGCTGTATAGATTTTGATATGGAATCATACTGCAAGCACAAACCACATAACATGTGTTTAAAGACAACCAAACCTAATGACGTTATGCATATAAATCTGACGGAATATATTCACCCATGGCCTGATTGCTGGCAGCTGTAGTCGGTAACTCACAAGTTAAACCGATCTATCGAGGGTGGGGGTGTCAACCCAGTAGTACTACCAATACCTAACGTTGGTTCCCAAACCGGGAATTAATGGTTGTAAGAATCATAGAATAACACCATGTATGCATGCAAAACAGTATCACATTGATTCCAAGTATGAAAATAGAATATACGATGTACAGTATTGAAAACTGGTGAGCATACTTTTCCCCCATTGATTGAAAACATTGAAAACTTGTATAAACACAAAAAGGGGCCACGAAACTCACCTTGAATTGTTGTAATGCACAAAGACTTCACAGAATCAAGCAATGCACCTTCAGATACGATCAATACCTATTGTTGATTATAATCGAGTCTTTAAATTGTATTCAACATGAACAGGTATATTTGATCGGATTTGGGTCAGTTCGGTTTGATGTTTATGATTTGGTTTATGCGTTTTAGTTTAATCATAAACTTAGTGATTTATATTTTAGGATTGATTAATTTAAAAGATGTTTTGGTAAGAAATAACTTATAATTTACATTCGTAAATAATTTATGAAATTATATGGTGTGTAATTTTCTATGATTTTCGTGATTATTTCATAATTAAACACAATTTAATGTTTATTTTTATAAAATTACTTACTTTTTAATATTTATAAATTATATTTTATAAATATTCTTATGGTTTTTAAACAAAATAAATTTACAGAAATAATTTTGTGAGTTTTTAAATTACAGGATGTTTATAAATTATATTTTATAAATTACAGTCTATTAATGACAGATGCCACATACCATCACATTCACCACATGATCTTCAACAAGAAGAATCTTAGGTTTCCTTTCTGATTTGGGAATATCTTGAATGTTTCTAAGACTTTGTTCATTAAATCCTTCTGTATCATCTGAACTGTCACACTAATGTGACGGTAATCCAAAATTTTCTTTGCTTGATTTTGTGTGGTGTCACAGTATCCCCCAGTTGAGAGAATTTCGTCCCGAAATTCAACTCGTGCTAGGTCCAAAAGTGTCATCGTCGAACAGATGAGGATATTTGAATTCATCTGATCCTCTCGTTCCCATGTAAACTCTGGACCTCGTTTGGAATTCCATCTTACACGAACAATAGGTATCTTACTGCATCTCAGCTTCTTGACCTTTCGGTCCATGATCTCAATAGGTCCTCCACGAAATGGAGACTTTGATCAATCTTGATGTCTTCGATAGGCACGTGAAGTGTTTCGTCAGCTAAACACTTCTTAAGGTTTGATACATGGAAAGTATCATGTACACTGCCAAGCTCTTGTGGCAACCTTAACGGTATGCCACTGGACCGATCCTCTCTGTGATCTCAAATGGTCCAATGTATCTCGGGGCTAACTTCCCCTTCTTTCCAAACCGAACTATCCCTTTCCAAGGAGAGACCTTAAGTAACACTCGATCACCAACATTAAACTCTAACGGTTTCCGACGGTTGTCGGCATAGCTCTTTTGGCGATCTCGAGCAGCCTTAAGTCTATCTTTGATTAGGAAAATCTTATCGGTTGTTTCTTGTATGATTTCAGGACCTGTTAACTGACTCTCGCCAATCTCGGCCCAACATACAGGTGACCTACATTTCCGGCCATACAACGCTTCGAATGGTGCACACCCAATACTAGTATGGTAGCTATTATTGTAGATGAGTATCCCAACTGCCACCAAAGTCAATGACACATGCACGTAGCATGTCCTCAAGCGTCTGTATTGTGCGTTCACTTTGGCCGTCTGTCTGGGGGTGATAGGCTGTACTCATATCCAGTCGAGTGCCCATCGTTTTCTGCAACGTCTGCCAAAAGCGTGAAGTGAATCGGCTGTCCCGGTCGGATATGATTGACACTGGCACTCCATGCCTTGTCACAACCTCTTTGAGGTACAATCTTGCCAACTTATCCATTTTATAGTCTTCTCGGATAGGCAAGAAGTGTGCTGATTTTGTTAATCGATCTATTATGACCCATATCGAGTCATGCCCGCTTGGTGTTCTCGGGAGTTTGGTGATAAATCCATTGTGATGTTCTCCCATTTCCACTCGGGAATTTCGGGTTGTTGTAACAATCCGATGGTTTTGGTGTTCAGCTTTAACCTTGGAACACGTCAAGCATTTGCTCACATATAGAGCAATGTCTTTCTTCATACCCGGCCACCAGTACAGATCCTTCAGATCATGGTACATCTTGTCTGCACCGGGATGAACAGAATATCGAGTCTTGTGTGCTTCATCCAAGACTAATGTACGTACATCTCCACATTTGGGAACCCATATGCGATCAATGAAGTAATGTACGCCGTCATCCTTGCGATTCATCTGTTTATCCAATCCTCGGAATTCTTCTCCCGCAAGGTTTTCTTCTTTTAGAGCCTCAGTTTGCGCATTTTGGATTTGAGCTTTCAAGTTCGTTTGAATAGTCAATCCCAAGGCTCGAACACGTAATGGTTTTACGCGTTCTTTACGACTGAGGGCATCAGCCACCACGTTTCCTTTCCCTGGGTGATACCGGATTTCGCAATCGTAGTCACTAAGTAATTCTACCCATCGCCGTTGTCGCATGTTGAGCTCTTTCTGATTTAGAATGTGTTGAAGGCTCTTATGGTCGGTATAGATGATGCATTTGGTTCCATACAGATAGTGCCTCCATATCTTAAGTGCAAAAAACTACAGCGTCCAACTCCAAATCATGGGTTGTGTAGTTCTTCTCATGCACTTTTAGTTGTCGTGAGGCGTATGCAATCACCTTACCTCTCTGCATCAACACACACCCCAATCCTTGATGCGAAGCATCGCAATACACCACAAAGTCGTCTGTTCCGTCCGGAAGAGACAGTATTGGAGCATTGCACAACTTTTCTTTTAACGTTTAAAAGCTTGTTCTTGTGCATGTCCCTAATCAAACTTCTTGTCTTTCTGAGTTAGCATGGTCAACGGTTGTGCGATTTTTGAAAAGTTCGCAATAAACCGTTGATAATATCCGGCCAATCCTAAGAATTGTCGGATTTCTGATGGTGTTTGGGGTGTATCCCAATTCTTTACCGCTTCAATCTTGCTGGGGTCTACATGGATTCCATCCTTGTTAACCACATGGCCCAAGAACTTCACTTCTTGAAGCCAGAATTCACACTTCGAGAATTTGGCGAAAAGCTTCTCTTCCCATAACAATTCCAAAATTACTCGAAGGTGTTTCTCGTGGTCTTCCTTCGAACGAGAATAGATAAGTATATCGTCTATGAACACGATTACAAACTTATCTAAGTATGGTCTGCACACTCGATTCATTAAATCCATGAACACAGCTGGTGCATTAGTCAGCCCGAACGGCATGACTAAGAACTCATAGTGCCCGTAACGAGTCCTGAATGCTGTTTTCGGTATGTCATCCTCAAAAACCCTCAGTTGATGATATCCAGAATGAAGATCAATCTTGGAGAAATACGAAGCTCCTTGTAGTTAATCAAACGAATCATCAATTCTGGGCAGAGGGTATCGATTTTTCACAGTCAACTTGTTCAACTCGCGATAATCGATACACATACGAAATGACCCGTCTTTCTTCTTGACAAATAGAACCGGTGCTCCCCATGGTGAATGACTCGGCCGAATGAATCCCTTCTCCAATAGCTCTTGTAGTTGGTTGGAGAGTTCCTGCATTTCGGAGGGTGCTAATCGATATGGTGCTTTTGCTACCGGCATAGCTCCAGGAACCAACTCGATACGAAATTCTACCTGTCGTAGAGGAGGTAATCCCGACAAATCATCAGGAAATACTTCGGATAATCTCGCACCACAGGAATATCTGCCAACTTGATGCCTTCTTTCTTCTTTTCTACAACATGAGCCAGGAGTGCATAGCACTGCTTCCGTAGACATCGTCGCATCTTCATGCAAGAAATAAGCTTCAGAGTTCTTCCTGGTCGTTCTCCTTGAATCTTGAGTACCTCCCCATTAGGCATGGGGATTCGTACTATCTTCTCCCGACAAACGATCTCTGCTCCGTGCTTCGCCAACCAATCCATCCCCACAATTACGTCGAAGCTCCCTAACTCGAAAGGTATCAAATCTATGTCGAAGGCATGGTCTCCTAATATTATGGAGCACTGTCTAATGATCTCATCTGCTTGTACAAATCTACCGTTGGCCATTTCTACTGAAAAGCTAGTTTTTAGCCTATTCGGTTTCAAGCCAAGCATGTGTGCAAAATCAGAAGATATGAAGCTGTTATCTGCTCCCGTATCAAACAATATAGATGCGAAGTGGTCGTTGAGAAGATACGTACCCGTGATGACATTGGGATCTTGACGGGCATCATTAGCTCTAATGACGAAGGCACGTCCTCTTGCAGCATTTCCTTGATTTCCCTGGGCCGGATCACCAGCTATAGCCAGCAGTTGCTGCTGGTTATTGCCTTGTTGACCAGGTGCTCTGTTCAATCAGGGAAACTTGTTTCGGAAGTGATCAAGACCTCCGCATTCGTAGCATGCCCTGGCGTTCCCGGCGGGGTTAACCGCATTGATGGGCATGACCAGGTTTGGCGCAGTTCTGCAATCTTTCACCCAATGACCCAAGCGTCTACAGTTCGTGCATTCCCGACATGGCTTTGCTGGGGGATGGTGCCAATTACACTTGTTGCACTTGGGGTGCGGTCCCGTGTACTCCTTCGTCCCTTGAGTTACGGCCACAAAGTTTCTGGTCGTTTTGGCCCTCTTATCAAACTTTCCAGTACCAGACCGACTTGTTTCCCCAGTCTCTTTCCTTTTCTCCGCTCCCTTACCCAGTACTCCTGTTCTTACCATCTCGTCAGTGAGAGCGCCCGCTTTCAGAATAGCGTTCTGGATTGTGGGAGGAGCAGCTGCAGTTACCATCGCCCGAATTTGAGGCGCGAGTCCCCAAATGTATCTTTCTATCCTTTTGGACTCCGGGGTGACTAAGTGTGGAACTAATCTAGCCAACTCGTAGAATCGGTCAGTATAAACTGCATGCCCTGCCCCCACCATAGCATGATTCCAGAACTCATGTTCAAGCTTCTGCATCTCGTTGGGGGGTAGTATTCCTCGGTAATCAAGGCTTTGAATTCATCCCAGGTCATTGTATCGCAGATTCCCTTCCCCTAGCTTGAACCTGGGTGTTCCACCAGGTTAGTGCTCTGCCCTGCAGTGAGCACGTTACATACTTGATCCGCTGGCTGTCGAGGCATTCACTGATGTCGATCACAGCCTCCATTTTCTCAAGCCATCTAGTCAGGGCTATCGCCCCACCTTTCCCATCGAATTCGTGGGGTTTACAAGCCACAAATTCTTTATATGTGCATCCCCGTTTGGTTTGGTTATCGCCAGTTCCATTCCCATTTGTTCTGCCATTGCCAGTATCACCCACCACACCTTGGTCATGTTGACCATTGGTGTTGTGATCCCCGTGGAGAGGATGGTTCAGCAGGGCATCGCTTACTTGGGTTACGATGGTTGGTACCAATGCAGCTAGCTGCTGAGCAATCATGGCAGCTATATCAGGATTGCCAGTTTCCTGATTATTGTCGGCTGGAGCACCACCAGCTCTTGAGGGTCTACCCCTTCTCCTGTTTTGTGGGACTTCAGCTTCTTGGTTGGTTTTGCGTGTGACTCTTTTAGGTGCCATCTTCTAACTATAGAAAGATGGAAATTTTAGTCGCCGTATGATTTCATGCATTAATTCATAATAACCTATGCTTCAGTCCATTAAGATCATTATGTAGCCCAGGTTAAGCACATTCTCAGTATACCGGTGATGCTTATATATAGGGTTCCCCGCAGCGTTCCCACCACATCCACGATATACCTTGAATAATACTTAAACTAGTTACATAACATCTTAATTTTCCTTAGCACCTACTCAAGAATAAATGTTTCATAAGATCAATATCATGATTGGAAATACCATGATGGCTCTAAGTAGGACAGGACTTGAGTAAATGTTGATAATGTTTGATTGCCTTCCATAAGGACTTATAATGTTTGATTGCCTCCAACAAGGACTTACTAGAATTATGACCCTAGCACCCTAGGGTATAGAATAGACATGTGTGATACTCATGATCGTTTCCTCGTGGTAAGATTAACCAGACTTTTCATGCATGGCGAATTACAATTACGTGTGCACCGTAATGGTAATCTACCTTGCATGATCACCCTTAGCTTCACTTACCCCAAGTTAACATCATAGTATTATTTAGATTCAACAAGCACAAATAATATGAAGCCCTCCTGTCCATGAGCCAGTATTCCAATAATAACATGCAATTGCAATTAAGCATATAAGCACATTATGTTTAATGATAACCGCATATCTGTCATACTTTCAGAATTTCACTCATAACTATGATAGGGTCGGATTCAATATCCGAGATCAACACTACGTGTGATCACCGAAGTTCCTGTTACTATGATGTTGTGCGCATACAAGCGTAAAGTTCTAGCATAAAGGTATCCTAAGAAGATAGTCTAAGAGTAATAATGTCTTCCTTTGGGATATTCGGATAAAACGTGTATATAAAAGCAAGTATGTAGGAACATACTTGTATATTATTAGGTATATAGGAATATACCTGTATATCAAGTTTATAAACTTTAGGTAAAATCAAATGCACACAATCCCTAGCATGCATTCTATATGAAGGTTCTTAGGTTATAGTCTAGGTCGAATTCTCCACCTAAATCCCTATAACCAAGGCTCTGATACCAATCTATCACACCCTCGCTTAGAGCGGAAACACGAGGATGCGACGGACGGGATCGTCATAACACTTGGTATAAATACAGAGATATAATACATGCAAACTTCTCGTGTCATGACGTCCCTCGACACAATGGTGACTTGTGTCGTGGTTAGTCAGTTCCACGACTATCATAGTCTTATTGATTCTAAATCCAAATACACAATGTTCAAATATGGAAACAAATGACAAGTATTACATATGCAAATTTATTGAAATCCTGAGGTCTCTGCTAAGGCATCTGCACTAGCTATCCTCTTTGATTATGTTCACCTGAAAAGATATGCTCAAAAATGTCAACACATAATGTTGGTGAGTTCCGCAGGTTTAAATTTAAAACATGTAATTGATGTTGTATAGATTTTGATATGGAATCATACTGCAAGCACAAACCACATAACATGTGTTTAAAGACAACCAAACCTAATGACGTTATGCATATAAATCTGACGGAATATATTCACCCATGGCCTGATTGCTGGCAGCTGTAGTCGGTAACTCACAAGTTAAACCGATCTGTCGAGGGTGGGGGTGTCAACCCAGTAGTACTACCAATACCTAACCGTTGGTTCCCAAACCCGGGAATTAATGGTTGTAAGAATCATAGAATAACACCATGTATGCATGCAAAACAGTATCACATTGATTCCAAGTATGAAAATAGAATATACGATGTACAGCATTGAAAACTGGTGAGCATACTTTTCCCCCATTGATTGAAAACATTGAAAACTTGTATAAACACAAAAAGGGGCCACGAAACTCACCTTGAATTGTTGTAATTCACAAAGACTTCACAGAATCAAGCAATGCACGTTCAGATACGATCAATACCTATTATTGATTATAATCGAGTCTTTAAATTGTATTCAACATGAACAGGTATATTTGATCGGATTTGGGTCAGTTCGGTTTGATGTTTATGATTTGGTTTATGCGTTTTAGTTTAATCATAAACTTAGTGATTTATATTTAGGATTGATTAATTTAAAAGATGTTTTGGTAAGAAATAACTTATAATTTACATTCGTAAATAATTTATGAAATTATATGGTGTGTAATTTTCTATGATTTTCGTGATTATTTCATAATTAAACACAATTTAATGTTTATTTTTATAAAAATTACTTACTTTTTAATATTTATAAATTATATTTTATAAATATTCTTATGGTTTTTAAACAAAATAAATTTACAGAAATAATTTTGTGAGTTTTTAAATTACAGGATGTTTATAAAATTTATTTTATAATTTTAGGGATTTTTGTAGAATTTTTGGAAGCTTAAAAAGGTGTTTTAAAAATAAAGGCAGAGGCTCGGGTTCGAACCCGGAACCTCTTGCCCGGAATCCCACACACCAACCAGTGAACCAAGGCACAAGGCCGCAACAGAACCCCGTTTATTTGCTTTTAAGTCAACCTAGCCGATTACCCCCAAATCGATATGAACCCTAATCTGATTTCCCCCAAATTGAACTCAAATTCGATATTATTGATGATCAAATTCATGGGGCTTTAGTTCCCTATGATCAAAAGAGTAAAATGATACATTTAATTACCTGTATTGTGTCGATTTGATGATAAGAACAGTCAAGAACAAGCCGCGGTTTTCTTGAAGTCGAAATGGAATTAAACACTGATGAAACTCGAATTAATTTCACAGGAAGCTTTGAATGAGGTTGAGGATTGAAAACCCTATGTTAATTGTAGTGTATATGGGTCGAAAGGTGGTGGTTCGATTAGTTGCAGGTTCGAAGATGAAGATGGTGATCGGTAATGGTGTGTGTGTGTTTTGTTTGTAATTAAGAGTTGCATTCGATTACCGGTTGTTAATGCTCGAGTTGACAGTATTATTCGATTAAAGTGGTGTTTCAGTGGATGTTTTAGCCGTTGGGTTTGGTCGGGAATAAAGTGGAAAAAGATTTAGCCGTTTAATCGACCGTTATACGCGTTTTGGTGGTGTTTAGGGTTCGAATCTTGTTCACGAAGCGGTTTGGAGTAATTGGGCTATTAAAATCGAGTTTTTACGCGGTTTTGGAGGTTCGCCGGCGTGTCGCCGGAATTTGGCCGGACCGGTCGCCGGAAAAACGAAAAAGGGGCGGGGTGGAATTTGAAACTTCAGAAGTTACACAGATGGTCCCTCGAGTTTTATTTTTGTTATTTTATGTTATAAAGTTCATTTTTAAGTTTCAAAAATATTAAAACACCCCTTGGACTTATTATTATTATTATCATTTTCATTATTATTATGATTATCATTATAATTATTATGATTATTATTATTATTATGATTATTATTATTATTATGATTATTATTATTATTACTATGGTTATGATTATTGTTATTGTTATTATTATTTTCATTATTATTATTATTATTCACACGAACGAGCATACGAGAGTTTCAACTAACACGACATATATACATAAAAATAATAGATACATAAGGATAATTAACACACATAGAATATGTACATGAAGATAATTCGATTAACACGATACATAGATTATGAACCTACGTGAGGCTAGTCAATATACACGATGAGTTCACGAGCTTGATGTTGGTTGACAGTCTATTAATGACAGATGCCACATACCATCACATTCACCACATGATCTTCAACAAGAAGAATCTTAGGTTTCCTTTCTGATTTGGGAATATCTTGAATGTTTCTAAGACTTTGTTCATTAAATCCATCTGTATCATCTGAACTGTCACACTAATGTGACAGTAATCCAAAATTTTCTTTGCTTGATTTTGTGAGGTGTCACAGACACTATATCATTCGACGAGACTATTGGAAGATTAAAGACATATGAAGAACGAATTCGTCCAAAAGAAGATAAACAAAATGATAATTCAAGCAAATTATTATTTACTCGTCATGAAGGAAGGTATGGAAGAGGAAATAATTTTAGACAAAATAACTACAAAGGAAGGCCTCACCAAGGTGGTGGAAGAGGTCGTGATAGACAAAATTTTCAATCAAGACAAAACTCACAGTCAAGAGGAGAAGGACATACCTCTAATGAATCAAAAGGAAATCAAAATCATTATGACAAGTATCGAAGGAACAACAAAGATCAGAAGAAGAACTGGAAATCCAAAAGTAATGTAAAGTGCTTTAAATGTAATCAATATGGTCACTATGCCACAGAATGCTCTAAGCATAAACAAAAGGTTGAAGAATCGCATCTTATTCAAGAACCTGAAGAACCAACCTTACTTATGGCAACATGTAAAGAAAAGAAAATCGTCAATATAAATGAAGAAAAGGTAATACCAAAACTTTACTTATCTGAAAAAGGATCTGAAGGAACATGGTTTCTAGACAATGGTGCAAGCAATCATATGACAGGAGAACGTTCATACTTTATGGATCTTAATGAAGACATCACTGGAAAGGTTAAATTTGGTGATGAATCGAGTGTAGAAATTAAAGGAAAAGGCTCTATACTACTTCAATGCAAAAATGGAGAACAGAGGATGATAACAGAAGTTTATTACATTCCAAATTTAAGGAGCAATATAATTAGTCTTGGGCAAATGACTGAAACTGGAAGCACTATTTTGATGAAAAATGAACATTTGTGGATGAGAGATGCAAGTGGAAAATTGATATTAAAGGTACCAAGAACAAGTAATAGATTATACAAGATAGAATTATCTGTTGGTTCGCCAGAATGTCTCCTATCTCAAATCAAAGATACGGCATGGTTATGGCATGCTCGGTTAGGCCACTTAAACTTTAACTCTTTAAAATTCCTAACTACAAGAGAATTGGCACGTGGTATTCCCAAAATATCACACCCGCCACAAATATGTGATGCATGCCTTGCGGGAAAACAAAGTAGAGAAGCATTTCCATCACAAGCAACATACAGAGCAACTAGACCATTAGAACTAGTTCATGCAGATTTGTGTGGACCAATTTCACCAACCACAAAAAATGGTAATCGTTATTTCTTTCTGTTGGTTGATGATTACTCACGTTACATGTGGATATATATGATGAAAAAAAAGATCAAGCATATGAAATGTTCAAAAGATTTAAAAGGGAAGTCGAATATGAAACTGGGGAAAAATTAAGGCAATTAAGAACGGATCGTGAAGGAGAATTCATATCAAATTCTTTAACAAAATTTTGTGAAGAGGAAGGTATTCAATGTCAACTCACAGCACCTTACTCTCCACAATAAAATGGAGTTGTTGAAAGAAGAAATAGATCAATATTGGGTACAACTAGAAGCATGCTTAAAGCAATGAAGTTACCACAAGATTTTTGGGCAGAAGGAACTCGCCATGCAGTTTATATACTTAATCGTGTGCCCACAAAAGCATTAAAGGATAAAACTCCATATGAAGCATTAAAAGGAAAACCACCAAGTGTTAAACACATAAGAGTGTTTGGATGTACTGCATATATGAAGGTACCATCAATTCAGTTACAAAAGCTAGATGATCGAACATTGAAGACTGTATATTTGGGAACTGAATTGGGATCAAAAGCACATCGATTATATGATCCTGTAAAGGATCAAATATACGTAAGTAGAGACGTGAAATTTGAAGAAAATTTACCATGGGATTGGGATAATTATCTGTCTGAAATGAACAACAAAAGTCCTGCTTGGACAAGTTTTATTGTGGAAGACTCACTTGATCAACCACAACCACTTATCTCAGTTGATCAACATGAACAACCCAATCAAGCAAGTGAATTTAGTCACATGGAACAAGATAATCCCGAACATGATACATTACAAAAGGAATCATCACAATTTGAAAATGATACTGAAACTACATCATTGGATATTGCTCATGAACCCATTAAAGGTTTTAGACCTCAAGAAGATATTTATGATCACACTGTGGAAATCAAGCCTACCTATAGACAAGAAGACCTACTTTTGACCTATGATGATGAACCCAACAATGTCAAAGAAGCTTTAAGAGACTTAAATTGGGAGAAGGCTATGAAGGATGAAATCAACTCAATAGAAAAGAATAAAACATGGACTTTGACAGAATTACCTTTAGGACAAAAACCCATCGGATTGAAATGGATATTCAAGATTAAAAGAGACGAGAAGGAAAAGATCTCTAAATATAAAGCAAGACTGGTAGCAAAAGGCTACATTCAACAACATGGTATTGATTTTGACGAAGTATTTGCGCCGGTTGCAAGAATGGAAACTATAAGATTGATTTTAGCACTTGCAGTAAGAGAAAAATGGGAAGTACATTATCTGGATGTGAAATCTGGTTTTCTTAATGGAGAATTAAAAGAAGAAGTGTATGTATCTCAGCCTGAAGGTTTTATAAAGAAAGGAAAAGAAAATAAAGTTTATAAACTTACAAAGGCACTATATGGACTACGACAAGCACCTAGAGCATGGAATGTGAAACTAGACAAGACCTTAAAGGAACTAGGATTTATGAAATGTCCACAAGAACAAGCAATCTACAAGAAAAACAAGGCTGAATTAATTATTGGAGTTTATGTAGATGATTTACTAGTTACTGGTAGAAACAAGGAAGACATCATCAACTTCAAAAAGGAAATGAAGAATCAGTTTGACATGAGTGACTTAGGGCTATTACACTACTATTTGGGAATAGAAGTCACACAAGATTCAAAGGGAATAACTATAAATCAAAGGAACTATGCTATGAAGATATTGCAAAAGGCAAAAATGGATGATTGCAATCCAACATCTTACCCAATGGAACCCGGAAAAAAGATATCAAAGTTTGAGAAAAGTGAACCAGTAAATGAAACAGAATTTAGAAGAATAATTGGAAGTCTTCGCTATCTCACTCATACAAGACCAGACATTAACTTTGCTGTTGGAATGTTAAGTAGATATATGTCAACACCTAAGAAAGAGCACATGCAAGCCTCAAAGCAATTATTAAGATATGTCAAAGGAACACTAAACTATGGAATCACCTACAAAGGAAACGGAAGCAAACCTCTAATTGGATACAGTGATAGCAGTTATGGAACAGACCCTGATGATGGTAAAGGCACAACAGGAATAGTTTTCTACTTCAACGATGCACCAATATCATGGGCAAGTCACAAGCAAATGACAGTTACTCTTTCATCATGTGAATCAGAATTTATTGCAGCAACCTCAGCAGCATGTCAAGGAATTTGGCTAAGGAGCTTACTAAGTGAATTAACAGGTTGGCAACAAGACAAGATCATATTACGTGTAGACAACAAATCTGCTATACTACTCATGAAGAATCCAGTCTTTCACGGGAGGAGCAAGCACATAGATACAAGATATCATTTTATACGTGAATGCGTGGAAGAAGGAAAAATAACTATAGAACATGTCAGTGGCTCGTTACAAAAGGCTGACATCTTAACTAAAGCACTACCAAGGAAGAAATTTGATGAAATGAGAATCTTGCTAGGAGTCACAAGTGTTGGAGCAAGTTAAATTTAAGGGGGAGATTATTGGATTAAATTTAACTAACCTAATGATCTCTAAATAGACCCTAGACCCAACTATATTAACTAACACCGTTAGTTAGTTATGGTAGTTATGTTAACACCGTTAGTAGTTACCGTTAAGTTATGTGTATAAATACCCTACATCTTTGTCATTTGTATAACAACACTTTTATAATCATATTATCATTCTCTCTGTTCTTGGCTTACGATCTATATATCCATACACATACAATCAATTCCCTACAAAAACAGACTACTTAGTCAAACTTTTAGACTGTAAGTTCATATTACTGTCCTTTTGGGCTATATTACTCCTCTTCAAAGAAGAAAGGTAAAGATAAATGTTGATGTTGACTTGTTTAATTGCCAAACTAAGTTTAACCCCACATTTGGATGATATTTTTAATTTTTATTATAAAGGATCTACAAAGAAAGATTAATTAGTCACTTGACTAGAATTCTATTCTTGAATTGATTTGTTTATTATTTGATTTTGGATTAGTATATTGAATAGGGAAGGGATAATTCATATGGTTCAAGGGCCTATTAGTTTGAATTCATTATTATTATACAAGAATCTACACATGTTAGTCTGGACATGTGTTTAAGATAAAGAACATAATAAAATTGTGCAATATGTCGTTTGTATTTGCTTTTGTATCTGCGATGGGTGATGATTTTTGGGTAAATTTTTTCATATTTTATAGTAATACTTGGCACTAACTCGCTATTTCTTTTTCTTTTTCATGTGTAGGTATTTCGGCATTTTTGAGCCAACCTATTGGCTATAGATATCTTGCTGGATAAGCAGCTACACAGCTAAGTCATTATGATGATTATCTCTTTGTCGTTGTCTTGGATTGTTACGCTTAGTGTGTTTTGCTAGAACTTGCTATTAACATGTGTTGTTTGATACTCATTCATTGATTTTGGTAGAGAAACATATTTAATATCGGAAACAAATCATAAGACAGATGCGTTGGGATCTATTGAAAACAAGCGTTTGACAACAAGTAAAAGAATAAAAATGATCATGAAGCATATTTTGTACACCTAATGTATGTAATTAAAGTCAATAACATATAGCCCTCAAATATGTAAATTTTTGTAAATATTTATATTACTAAAGCCATTGGCATGTAGCTCTTACATGGACAAATTGTAAAGACGAAAATGTTATTTACAATATTAACCACAATAAACAACGAAAATACCATGGCGCAACGCGCCTGTGGCACCATCTACTTATATGAATTCTACAACGGAAATATTATATCAAGAACTCTTTTTCATATTTAAGTATTTCTACTTTTTCATATATTTTAGAACCCTATATAATATTTCATTCAAGTTCTAACTTACGGTGTCGAATAAATTAACCAATTTTAATAGATTTTCCCCTCAATTGGGTTTGATCCACATTTGTTAGAACGTATGTAACTTTACGATTTGTTCATGCCTCATAGGCAACGGTTAGCAAATCCCTCGGGCCCCTACAAATCAGGTTATCGTGCTTGATTTCATACTATGTTGGAATGAATCAACCCCTTATTTAAAAACTAATATGATTTTTAAATACATCTATATTGTGATCAAATACTTACAATAAAGATTTTTAAAAAAAACCAATATGACTTTAAAAAAAATTATTGTTCAGGAAAAATAAGGTCCGTGGGAATCATTATTTTGCACTTAGCTTTCAGTTATAAATTCAGAATTAAAGATTTCTTAATCATATAACGGAATGATTCTATTTTGCATTTGCCACTTAGCTCAAGTTTGTTGTTTATTTTGACCGAATTTGACATGTCACTTTGGTTTCTTTAAAGTTTAAATTCTAGCTTAATGTATTGGTTACAAATGATCGAATTTGTACATTTAAATTGTTAGATCTACACCAAACAGAAATTAGTCATTAAGCTTGAATGTTTAAGAAACTGGGATAAGGGGCGTACCTGGTGCTGCAAAGAGCTCCCGTGTTTTCGCAGGGTCCAGGGAGGGTCCGTCCCATTTAAGGGAAGATGTACGCAGTCTTTCCCCCACATTTTGTAGGGAGGCCGTTTCTACGGATCGAACCTGAGACCTTCGGTCTCTTAGGAACATCTTTTACCGCTGCGCTAAGGTCCGCCCTCTTTAAGAAACTGGGATAATATATTTTAAATTCCAAAAGTTGACCAAAAGTTCCATGACAAAATAATTAACTACACAATAATTTTTTAATTGAACAGAACAATATAAAACCAAAATGAAAAGCACCATATTACATCAAAACATAATAAATTCTAAATTTTGATCACATTATATAGTATGATATCCTCTTTTGTTTAATTGTTGACCTTCCTGCAAATCTTTCTGATTTCACCATGTTTACCGGTCAACGGAGTAATATTTCCCATTTTCACCATAGACTTTGCAAACTGCTGGAAGAAAAGCTCTTGATTTGCAGCATACTGCTTCACATACTCCATTGTTTGTTGGTTTTGAGTAAAAAGTATTTCATCAGAGCTTAGAAGCCCCCTTTTAGCTATCAAGTTCTTGTAATAACTGTTGTCGAATTTTGTAGGCGAAACTGGATCCAAGAAAAACAGATTCTGATCCCCACCGGATCTCGGGCAGTTTTGGCGAAGCTTTGCGGCGTATGATTGGTCTAGTGTCAAGTCGGGCTGCCCGTTGCCCGTGTTGTTGTATAGCCTTTGCCTGAAACTTGTACACCTAGCATTTCCAATCGTGTGACTTCCTGTAAAGTGTAAAGTTTAAGCACCAACATTTTCTTTAATATTAATTGTATTGAAAGGGTTTCATTAGGAATAGTCTTTTTATTTCTTGGGTAAATTAGATTTTGTTTTGATTTATATTTCTTGAATTTCAACTTGAATTTTCAAGATTCTTTGAGTGATGATATTATTATTATGTTTTCGTTTCTTATTGTTTGATTGTTACCAGAAAGTGCTACAAAATCAACAATGTCAAGACCCTTGAGCTTGAATTTGGTGAGAATGGTCTGAAAAGTGTTGTTTGGAGCTGGAATGTTTTGGTTAGAACCACTCAAGCTTGCACCTAATGAGTCCCTTCTACCCAATGGCACTTCCCAACTTGGTCCACCAGTCTGCACAAATTTAAAACATGCATTCATGAGTTGAGGTTCAAACCATTAGTTAATAGGCCATGTTGTGTTAAAAATACAGTACCAGAACGGTCGAGTCTCTAGCTGCTAGAGCCAAAATATCCGCACACGAGACGGTTTCAGGGCAGGCCTTCTCCAATGCAGTTTTGATTTGGTCGACGACTTCAAACCCACGAGCCGAGTTGCGGTTGGGGTTGGACCTCTTCTCGCTGATTATGCTTCCACTGTTGTCAAGAAGTAGCGAGGCATCGCACCCCTAAATGATTATTTTGTTGTATAAATATTAGTTTCTTTTCAATGTAACAACACCTGGATAACATATATTATAGTTTTGCTATGTACACTACAACCCAAGAGGTGTAGAAAATCACCGCTATAAAACTGGGTATTTGCGACTAAAGTTTGTGACAGTAAAATAGTCGCGGTGCCTAGTTTTCTAGTAGTGATTGGTTTGGTGTAAAAAAACAAACCTTGACAAAGCAATCATGGAAATGGAGCCTGAGCAAAGAAGCAGCCATGCGAGTCTCTTTAGCGACGGCGTTGGCGACAACAGAGCGGACGATGTCTTTAGCTTGCGGACATGAGCGGTCGTAAAACTGAGGATAGAGGTAAGACCCGTTGGCTAGACCGACAATTGAGACCAGAACCATGAGCATGGTGATTGTGATCCGAGCCATTTTGTAGTGATGGGCTAGCTTCCAATCAACTCAGTGGTCAATGAAAGGCTTGTGCTTGTGATTTCTGATGAAAGTGAACAACAGGTTGAAGTATTTATAGAGGAAATTTGTGCGGTGTGATTGTTTACTAAGAGTTGGTTGGTTTTATAGTAGTTGATAACTTATTATAAAATATTTTGCACACGAAGAAAGGTTTTGTTTAATCTTAAAGATATACGTAAATTGTAAATTGTAATACATGTTTACCTATTGAGTTGTTAAAGTAATACTTTTTTTATATTTGATTTATTTCATATGCCAAATTACTTTTACTATGAGGAGATTTTAACATACCATCTATCTATCGCAAATTTTCCTAGTTTTGACACAGTTGTAACTTTATCTACATCCCCTGTCCAATCATTGTCTTTCATGTTCATCGCTATTGAATCCTAGCATGTTTTAACAAAAGCATATAAAAGAAAGAAAGTGCTTTTGGATCGATAAAAGTCATGAAATTTTAATTAGAAATAGAATTAGATTTGAAATTCTATTCCTTACATGCATGTTTGGTTTGTAAAAAAAGTTGAAATTTGAATAGTTCTATAAATGAACTGAACATTCATGAAATGTTATGCGATTATGTTTGTCTTTTAATAAATGAATAAATATGAACACATAAAGTTATATTTCTTTAGTTAAACGAACAAACATGCATATATATTTTGTTTGTTCATTTATGTTCGTAAATGTTCGTTTATATTTGTTTATATTTGTTCGTTTATCTTTGTTTATTCTTATTCGTTTATTTATGGTCGTTTATTTACGTGTGATTGTGAATGAATAATGTGTATTAGACTTGTTTGTTTATGTACATTGATGTTTATGTATGTTCATTTGTGTTCGTTTATGTTTGTTCAATTATATTCATTTATTTATTTTCATTTGTGTCATTTGCATTTTTGAACCATTCATTTAGTTTTTTAACGAATAAACATGAACAAACACGAAAATTTTCGTTTTCTCAATGAATGAACATAAAAAAAAACCATGTTCGATTATGTGTGTGTTAGAGTTCAGTTAAAAGTAATTTGCGATTAAAGAAATTCTACCATAGCAACTAAACTCCCACTCCACTCCCTCGCCATCGCTACTTCGACACCCATGAATACCGTCTCTACCACGGTCAAATCATCATCACCACCAGTACCGCTGCATCCACTGCTAGTGTCGGCTTATATCCTCCACTACAACTACCATCTCTGTTGCTGCAACCATCACATAGCAACCTTATTAACATGATTATTTTGTAAATCAAATTAGGTCAAAATTCCATTGTGATAAATTCTAACTCATTCAAATAAAAAATGTAAGTGTTAGTTGTCACACTCCCACTTATAGTGGAAGCACGAGGATGTAACGGACGGGATCGTCATAACACGAGGTTGTGTATGAGTTTGACTTTGTACACGTTAATTGACGGACTGTCGGTGACGGATGTCACATTAGCCGCCCCAAAAATCCATAGGATGCAATGCGTCCATGAAGTCACCTGGATCCAAGGGATGGATTTGTACTATTATCTCTGTTTCAAGATCACATTATCCTATGACCTTGGTCTGGCCCCGATCAACGTTGTTCGCTAGGCTACCTTGAGGTGTTTACTCATTCAAGTACCAAATTAAATATTTATTGATAAATTTCAACTTCATATCAAATTCTTCTAAATTGTGGTTCCTTTAATTCCACTTATTTTAAAATTTTCAATGTAGTGAGTGCTCCTTTATAATCCCTCGCATGAAATTATATATGAGTTCAGGTTAATTTTAAAATTGATTATGGAAAGAAGTAAAGATTCATATAACAATTTTTGTTGTTCCTCCAGATATGATATACCCTTATAGTCATGCTAGAGATTAATTTGCATATATGAAGATGACACATGACTAATGGGTCATATATACACTTTCTCTGCGTAGAGGACTTAATCATGAAATTTTATCAACAATACGCAGGAGAAAAGGTGTGGCAAACTCTAACAAACATGAAGCTCGTAGTATAATGATAATTTCGCATTGGAAATTTCAGTTACACCAAGAAAGATAGATGGCCGTGAGGGTATATTCACATATTACATAAAGAATACAATCTTGGAATGAAATAACATCATTTTGATGAAAAATTGCATAGTAAAGTAGAAAATTTGAGCTTTAATTCGTATGAAATCTTTGTTTATTGATTTCATGACTATTTGCGTAATATTTATGTGACATAGCTACAAAAGTAAAACACACATGAACAAATACTTAATTTTGTAAGATAATAAAAGACTTATTGAATATTATTGATAGGTCTGGCTATAATATATAGATAATATAACGCAAATACTGAAACCTAATAACCATAATAATATTGTCCAATACGCAAGTAACCTGACATTATGACTGGTAAACAAAAAAAACATAAGACAATAATAATAAGATAAACATGTTTTGATCAACATGACTATCCAAACTATTGCTAACAAACAATATTATGTTTGATGTTGTCATTCATATTTTGGTTGATTGTGCTATCCATAGTTTGTTTGATACTTCATGGTTCTTAATTCTTGGAATAATAAGTTGAGCCCTGGTGACCGTAGTCGTTGGTGATCAAGGCTAGCAAGCGGCACTCTCTTGTATACGTAGATCAAGAGATGACATAAGTAGATATAATAAATAAATAAGAAAGCAAAACCGGTGACTGTGGTCAGGTGGCGGTCTCTTGGATCCATAGATCTAAAAATAATTAAAAACATTTAATCAAACCATAGTTTGAGATCGGCTGCCGTGGACCATGGTCCTTGATGTGGCTAAAACACCGATAAATGAAAAAAATAAAAAGAACAAAGAAAACATAGTGACAGCTGCAAATTGAAAGCCATAATCCAGAAACAAACCAAGAGAATGGATGTGAACGAAGCAAGAGAATGGATATGGGTAATGGTTTTGAATCCTCAATCAATATCAAAGCTTTATTAAACATAAAGTAGAAAATAGATAAGAAACAAAGATGAAGGTGGGATAGGGCGGCAGCGGTGTGATCGGGTGGTGAAAGTTTAACGTTTAACGACTTTATTTCCGGGTTTATGTATAAATGTATGAGAAATAGAGTTACTTTAGGAGTATTTGGTGTTTGTAGGTTAAACGTGAAGAATACGGAGAAATGGGAAGAAACGGGATGATAATTGGAGTTCGAGAAGTCAAGATATGATAAATCGAAGTTGCACGGCAATGATATCTTAAAACG
Organism: Flaveria linearis; assembly: GCA_024085815.1. Taxonomy (NCBI): domain Eukaryota; kingdom Viridiplantae; phylum Streptophyta; class Magnoliopsida; order Asterales; family Asteraceae; genus Flaveria; species Flaveria linearis. The sequence continues at coordinate 16,251 of JABSNV010000856.1, read as the reverse complement.
GGCATAACTTGAGCTAGGAAGGGAGTTACGGGTCCCATCACCTATCAACGGAAAGGTTTCGGAAAACTACACATGAAAATCAAGGTTGCACAGGAAGGTGGCGCCACCGACGCCTCCATAGGCGCCACCGACGCCAGGGTCCGGGTTTTTGTTAAGATTGAGCCTATTTTGAAGAGATTTAAAAGGGAAAAAAAAACCCTAATTCAAAGAACAACTTCATACACTGCAATCTCGGACGAAAATTAATTTTCTTGGATCATTCTCAAGCTCTTCTAACATCAAGAACGTCGATTTCATCCGAACTACATGATCAATTACGTTTTGTTGAAGAATGGATGAAGATGCAAGGCTAAATCCATTGTGATTCACTTCGGGGGACGGGTTTGTGCAAGTTCTAGTTTTTTTTAGTTTGTAACCTAGATTGGGATTGAGTCTTGAACCTTTTAAGTTCTTTTGGATTCAATTTATGATTTGATTCGTTAAACGGTTTAATTATGATTTAACCTAATTTTGATATTCTTTAACTTTGGTTGTCTTTAATCATTGTGTGAGTAATTATTAGACTTAGGGTTTCATGATTCAAATTGGTAATTGTGTGAATAAGGTCCTTTAAACTTTAATCCATAATTATCACGTAAATCATATCATGTATAGGTCACCATTAATGGCTTTTTATTAGGTTTCATTTAAGAAAGATTGTAACTTTGCCAAATTTGAATCCTGAAGTGGGTTGCTTTTCAATCAAGATTGTTAAAAATTTAAACTTTATTTCATTAAATTAATTATTTCACAATCCAATTAATCAAGCAATTTCCTTTTTCAATGTTTAATTCTTTTAGTTTAATCGTTACTAGCACTTTCCTGTGATTCCCTGTGGATTCGACACCCTGCTTACCCTTTGTTATTAAGGGTGATTAGGTACTCTTTAATATATATTTTTTGACCGACCACACGACATCGATCCAAATGACGCCGTTGCCGGGGAATCGTTGCGCTTAGTGTTAGTATTAATTATTTGTTTTCTTAAAAATCTAAAAAAAATAAAAATATTTTATTTTTCTTATTTTCATTTATTTATTCTTTTGTCGTTCGGAATTACGCGTGGTATCCCCTTCTTGTTTGCAGGTAGTTTCTTTGCACTCTTAGTATAATCTCAAGAATTTTGATATTATCATGGATTGCGACTGGGATAATGATCCATGTATGTGTTGCGGAAGCCTTTATCATTAGGTTCAAGATTGTCCAATGTTCGAGAGAAAATATGGAAACATAGAAAGAAGATGTTCTGAATACAGACGACAAATGGATATGTGAGGGCAAACTATGAATATGAAGAAACCCACTCTTATTATCCACACTATGAAGCACCTCCACCATCAAATTATCAACAATATTCTCATCCAGACATAGAATACAAATATGCCCAACAACAGGATGTCAACCACTATGAACCCAAGATATCACATTTATCAAGTTACCAAGAGGAGTATGATGACTACTATCCTGAATATCCTCAAGTGTTATACGAGAAGCGCCAAGGTTCAATGAATTCTAACCATAATGAAATCTTGAACATGTTGATAGAAATGAAAAAAGAAGACAAAGAAAGAGATAAAACACTCCAGGTATTGGTTAAGCAAGTTGGCCAACTAGTTGAGGATATGTCTCAACTAAGACAAGAGCGATTTGAGTTGGATAAGAATATCATGATTGATAGTGATGTGGTTGAAGAGGTTACAGAACTTCAAGAGCAGGAATATGTATATTTAAAGTTGATAAAAGACATAACACTTTTAGATGAGCCAAAGCCTAAAATAATCCAAGTTTATCCTGATTCTTCCCCCGTGCTTATTATTCCAACAAACAAAGTTGGAGAAGAGAGTTTGAGGACAAAGAAAAGACGGTGACACTACAAGACATTGGACAAATCATCATAAAGTGGCTCCGCACCAAATATTCATTTGACTTGCCGATTATTGGAAAGCAACTACGAAACTGGCATGTCAACTACCGAGCGTTTATCGGGAATTCGGTAGGCAAATGTGCACTTAAGCCACCGTAACAAATATCAGGTACGGTTCGGCTGAAGACCTAAAACTTAGCGCTACTTGGGAGGCAACCCAAGGTGTTTTGTGTTTATTATTATTATTATTATTTTTTGTTTATTTATAATTTATTTTATTTTATTTTAAGAACTTTGTGGGTGTGTTCACTAGAAACCCTCACGAGACTACACTCGTCCACCCGGGTCAACCGGATGGTTTAAAAGGCTTGTTGCATCCGCTAAATGCAACCGTGATTTCTACGAAAGTGAGTTTAGTTGTTATTTTTTTTTTGTTTGTTCGTTATCATATGATTTTGTTTTTTATGCAAGAACTTGACAACACCCAAGTGTGAGGAACCTCATGGATAACCAGGTATGTGCATGAAATTTTTGACGATTCGGGGCGAATCATGATTTTTTTTGGGGGGGTGCGCGAAGGTGGCATGATTTTCGGAAAACAAACAAAAATATTTAATTATACTTATCTCTTTTCATAATTATGAGTTCTTAATTTTTTGTGCTTTTATTAAAAAAAATTTGTTTTGCTAAAATCACCGCCACCGACGCCGGGCCCACCGCCACCGACGCCGGCACCGTCGGTCGGCCACAAACCTACTGCCGGGCGGTATGACCGACGCTGGGCTTGGTGCCGGCCCACCGCCACTAACGCCATCCATACCGCCACCAACGCCGCGGTCCAGAAAGGCGCGGGTCGGCCCATTTTTGGGCGGGTTACTCGGTAAACAACAACCACAAACACAATTTTGCTGAGATGTGCAGGTACATATGGATGATAACTTCATTTTCATCATCTTCTTTCCACTTTTTCTCCTAACCTCTCAAGAACACACCAAGCCCAGCTCAACCCTCACATTGGATACCAACGGAGACAACCCCGGATGGAAGCTCACACGCGACGGGGGAAGCCGGCAGCTTCGATATGCACGCTATGCACCAAAGTCTGATGGAATCCTTCTTTGGACCACCACTGCCCAGACCTCCGTTTAAATGAGATCAGAACACTCTCTGATCACTTGATCAGGTCCACGTGTTTCTCCACTCTATCTGTTTTATGTTCAAACATGTTATTTGCTATTATTCTCGTCAACACTCTTTTGGTGTGTTTAACCTGTGGTTGGGGGTGTAAAACAATAACTATGTATGTGGGAATGAGTGAATCTATGGTAGGTGTGTTGTGGTACAACCCGAGTAATGACTTGTTTTGATGATTGGGAGAGCATGGATATGATGATGAAAACTCCCCTTAAATCCACAATTGCTCCAACAGACTGAATGGTGCATTGGGAACAATGCACCCCTTAAGTGTGGGGATGAGGGGGGTCATGCAAATTAAGGTAAAAATGGTAACAATTAGAAAAATTTTGATTTTGAAAAAAAAGGGGAGAAAGAAACCATTTTGCCAAATGTGAATTTTGAAAAAGTTTTCAAGTAAAGCTCAATGTGTTTATGAAACTAGAACCTTCACTTGTTATTATTAGAGATTGATATAGATCTTAGGTCATGGCCATGTTCCTCAAGTTCAGAAAAAGTGTTCTAGCGGGTCATTTATGGAAATATGATGGATACCCAGTTAGTGTTAACAAGTACTTGATATAATAAACTCATGTGTACATCGGCAACCTAAATTCCTACTTGGTGAGATTTTGAGCCTATGACTTCATACACATCATACATATATTCAATTGTTGAGGTTAGGCCATATATTAGTGTTGTTACAGAACTTGTGTTGTTGATGCATACCAATCTCGTAAGCAAGGTGTTTGCGCATGAATGATAAAGGCAATCTAGGAACCCATCTACTTGTTAAACGTTTGTCAGTTTCATCCATCATTTCCCTTAGTAGCCACGTTGAGCCTTAAACCATTCTTTTGTTAAACCCAAGACATGAAGCCCAAGTTATTAGTTGATAACCAAGCGTTAAGCCATTCAAAGTGAAAGAGCATCCAAAGTCAAGCTTATATTATGAAAAAAATGAGAAAGAAAAAAAAAGGGAATAAAGAAAAAAAAAGAAAAAAAGAGAAAAAAAATGAAAAAAAAGAGGAAGAAAAAAGGATTAAAGTGATTTAGCTCTTTGAGTCATGTTGATAAGGATGGTTTAATGATTTGGGGTTATAGTTAGATGTATGTTAGCCACTTTTAAAAGTCAAAACTTCCTACCCGTGCCTAAACCCAAAACCCATAAGTCCTTTAGACGTGTGCAAGATCTATGCAAATAGTGGAGGTGTGATCACTATACAAGCTTATGTGGACAACATAGTATATTGGGTTAGTGAGTGATTACACTAGTACATCTTTTACTAGTTCAAAAATAAACCGAGAGGAGTGAATTATTGTGAGGGGTGGTGTACATGAGATTAAAAATCAAAATCATGATAGCATTAGTTGGGTGACATCTTATTTTGCTTATGATTGACTTGTTAGAACATGAATCTACCAGACGATGTAAGTTGTGTGAACGGGGCATGACCTTTGACCTTAGTTAATCTTTAATAGGTGACTAGTGAGATAAAGTATCAATGATGGTTTTGTAAATACAATTGAGCTTTGCTTGAGGACAAGCAAAAGGTAAGTGTGGGGATTGTGATTGGGTGGTGAAAGTTTAACGTTTAACGACTTTATTTCCTGGTTTATGTATAAATGTATGAGAAATAGAGTTACTTTAGGAGTATTTGGTGTTTGTAGGTTAAACGTGAAGAATACGAAGAAATGGGAAGAAACGGGATGATAATTGGAGTTCGAGAAGTCAAGATATGATAAATCGAAGTTGCACTGCAATGATATCTTAAAACAGGCATAACTTGAGCTAGGAAGGGAGTTACGGGTCCCATGACCTATCAACGGAAAGGTTTCGGAAAACTACACATGAAAATCAAGGTTGCACAGGAAGGTGGCGCCACCGACGCCGGAGTCCGGGTTTTTGTTAAGATTGAGCCTATTTTGAAGGGATTTAAAAGGGAAAAAACCCTAATTCGAAGAATAACTTCATAGACTGCAATCTTGGACGAAAATTAATTTTCTTGGATCATTCTCAAGCTCTTCTAACATCAAGAACGTCGATTTCATCCGAACTACATGATCAATTACGTTTTTGTTGAAGAATCGATGAAGATGCAAGGCTAAATCCATTGTGATTCACTTCGGGGGACGGGTTTGTGCAAGTTCTAGTTTTTCTTAGTTTGTAACCTAGATTGGGATTGAGTCTTGAACCTTTTAAGTTCTTTTGGATTCAATTTATGATTTGATTCGTTAAACGGTTTAATTATGATTTAACCTAATTTTGATATTCTTTAACTTTGGTTGTCTTTAATCATTGTGTGAGTAATTATTAGACTTAGGGTTTCATGATTCAAATTGGTAATTGTGTGAATAAGGTCCTTTAAACTGTAATCCATAATTATCACGTAAATCATATCATGTATAGGTCACCAGTAATGGCTTCTTATTAGGTTTCATTAAGAAAATTGTAACTTTGCCAAGATTGTTAAAAACTTAAACTTTATTTCGTTAAATTAATTATTTCACAATCCAATTAATCAAGCAATTTCCTTTTTCAATGTTTAATTCTTTTAGTTTAATCGTTACTAGCACTTTCCTGTGATTCCCTGTGGATTCGACACCCTGCTTACCCTTTGCTATTAAGGGTGATTAGGTACTCTTTAATATATATTTTTGACCGACCACACGACATCGATCACGGTGGCGGCACACAGCCCTGTCTAGGGTTTGAACTAGGTGGCGACGGTTAGGGTTTGTATGTTTTGTAGTGGTGCAGCGCAGGAGAAGATAACCAGAACCTTAAGGCTCTGATACCATGTAAGATGGTAAAAGACTAATTAAATATTATTGATAGGTTGGTTACAATATATACAGAATATAATACAAACCCTAAAATCTAAATGAGCCTATGAACTCATACTAATAACCCTAATAATGTTATCTAATAAATTTGTGATTTTTTTATAATAATACTAACTATAAAACTCATTCAATTTTCTAACTCATTTCAACAACAAAACTAGCGCTTCCTTTCCAATTAACTTATTATACCTGTCAATTAGGAATTAAAGTCAACACGTCCAAAAGTAGATACATTATATTAACCCGTACTAACAAAAACATATAATATATAATATAAAATATATTAGTATATAGATTAGCTTATGTGTTTAATCGGATGAAATACTTGTATACTCGTTGCATGCATGCATTAATAAAGTAATTTAGAAACGTCAAAACTCAAAACTAACATTATCAAACTAAAAGTTGAAATAATTGGTGTAATCATGTGACGATTAACATGAGTCGGTCAACCAGGACTTCAAATCGAATTTTGTTCAAGTCGGGTGGTGAAGTTGGAGTGGAGCTACCTACTTTGTTGACAAAAAGACCATAAGTACACACGTACTTTGGTTCGTACTAAAACATATTGGTTAATTTTATAAAATGATAAAAGACTTATTAAATATTATTAATAATTTTAGTTATAATATATGGAGAATATAATATAAATTTTAAAACAGAAACTAAGAAAAAAAAACATAAAACCAAAAATAAAAGATAAACATGTTGCGATCGGCTCAAATATCTAATTAAACTTTTGCCAACAAATTAATATTGTGTTTGATGTTATCATTCATGTTTTGATTAATTGTGTTATCCATAGTGTGCTTGATAGTTCATTTGTTCACGATTTTTAGAATAATAATCTGATGACTGACAAACGTAGTTGTTAGCGATGTCTCGAGGCTAGCAAGCGGCGGTCTCTTGAATCTGTAGATCGAGAAATGACATATGTAAATATAAAAAAGGAAAAGAAAGTAATACCGGTAATCGTGGTCAAACGGCGATCTCTTAGATCCGTAGAACTAGAAAAGAAAAAAAAAATCTAATTGAACCGTAGCTTGTGATCGGTGTCCGTGCACGTGGACTGTGGTCTTTGGTGCGGCTAAAACATGATAAATAGAAAAAGAAAAAGGAAGCATAGTGGCTGCTGCAAGTTAGGAGCCATAATCTAGAAACGAACAAAAAGAATGGAAGTGAACAAACCAAGAGAATAGATATAAATAATAGGTTGAATCTACAACCGATAACAAAGCTTTAATCAACAGAAACTTGAAAATAAAGAAGAAACAAAACAAAAAAGAAAGGTGGGCCAAGGCGGCAGTGGTAGTGGCACACCGCCCTGTCTAGGGTTTGAACTCGGTGGCGACAGCTAGTGTTGCATTTCTATGGTGGTGCAACGCAGAAGAAGCTAACCAAAACCTAAGGCTCTGATACCATGTAATATGGTAAAAGATTGACTGAATATTATCAAAAGGTTGTTATAATATATAAAAAAAAATATAATAAAACTAACTGAGCCTGTAGACGCATACTAATAACTAATAATATTGTCTAATACATTTAGCCCAGTGGTACGAAAACATAATGGTGTGTTTCTGAAGAGATGAGAATTCAAGACTCATAGTAAATGCATAATTTAGATTAGTGTGTGTAAATCCATCGTTAAACACAATTAAAGGTTCATTATATATTACTAATTACAAACCTTTGTGTGCTTCAAGCTTTATACCTTAAGCTTAATGGGTTGTATCCACTTTTAGGGTTTTAATCAATAATCATTTCTTTTATTTTTAGCCTCTTAAGCATAATGGGTTATCTTTTAACAATTAACTCTTATGAATTTTAATTTTTAACTTTATCCCTATACTTTTCATATTTACAAGTTTTTCATTCTAAGTTTCTGTCTAAATTTTACGAGTTAAAAGACTGCAACGTGCGTGTGATATTTTAGGTTTACGCTTATTTTTTCCTTTTAACGGCCCATCACAACGCGTGAATCTTAGATCAACTTAGTTATTTTTTTTATTGTTTTATGCTCCTAACAAGATAGAGGAAAGACTCGCCTACACCTACCCTCCCCAGACTCTGCTCTTGAGTGGGATATACTGGGTTTGTTTGTTTGTTTGTTTGTGCGTGATTTAACGTTTTTACGTCTATTTTTCGTTCGGGTTTTATATTTTTTGTTTTCTCTTTAGTATGAGTTTTCCGGTGTTGGTAACGAACCGTAGTATGAATTGTGCTACTTGATATGATTTTACGCCCCCGTCGTAATGCGAGGTACTTAATACTAGTTTAGAATAATTTGCATCCTTTTAGAAAAGTATAACTAAAGAAATGTTTTTAAGCCTGGTTTCTTGCTCCATTATAATTTCATTAAAGTTTGTTCACGCTCTTACGTGAGACGGTTTTTCTTATCAGATTTCTTATTTTAAGTTTGATTTCTAATGTATTATTTATTATAAGTATCATTATCATCTTATTTTAGCTTTGTCTTAAACATACACATCTTCTATTTGTCTTAAACATATCGTACGTCGTTACAAAATTCTTTTCATAAATAAAAATTAAACCATAGATTGTTGAGTATATATTTCATATGCTAAAAATCTTCTGTAATTAAAACAAAAAAGGGTGGTAATAAAAACTCAGTGCGGTTTAATTATTTGGGGTCTAGGTCCTACGCAAAGTAAAAAAAATACTGAATTTTTAAAAAAATAATTAATATTGTTAATTGTGATTTAATATCTTTTAACAGATTAAAATATAAGCCTAACAAAGTTGTATACACACCTTATGAGAATCATTAGCATCTAATATTAAATTACCAACTAATTTATTGAATTTAGTTTTCTAAGATGGAAGTAAACAACTAACATTGCTTCCACAATAGATATGTGTCCAAAATTCATAATCAAAATCGAGATCCCACAAATCTACATTTTTATAGGATTATCTCAAATGAAAATTTGAGGAAACGCATGTACCGTAAGGTCTTATTAATTAACATCTTCTTAATTAAGATCTTAACAAATTAACAAAGAATTTCTAAAATGAAATATAACGAAAACACCTGTATTGTAAACAATTACTAAAATTCACATAATCACACAAATTTTAGTTAGAGTGAGTTTTAGTAGAAAAAATATTCTCACACTGATTATGTGCTCTATTTTGTTAAAATACGTATAACCCCACCTATTGAGATATAATTTGTGAAACGTTAAGAAGTCGCAACGATAAATGACAAAAAGCATTATCCCAACAATTTTTTTTCGTATTTGACAAGAAACTACGGAAACAATGTTCAAATAATCAAAAAATAACATACGATAATATTTGAGGCCCTAAAATATGACTCTAGTTCTTAAGGCTTTTTTATATATAATCAAGCCACTAATCAATAAATAGTCTTACTTAGACGGAACAAAAGAGGGACGAATTTGATTTGGGCTGGATGCAAATTATCTTTGGAGGATGTGTATTTAATTTGATCATATAAAAACATTATTTCGCGATCGATGCCACCATTGAGTTGTTTTCATTCGGCAACATTTTAACACCATCGAATAGTTTCATCTTTCCCTTTTTTCTTTTTTTTCTTTTTTCTTTTTTCTTTTTTTCTTTTTCTCTTTTTTTTCTAAACGGGAGTAGTGACTATATACAAATCTTCACGTGTCAACTATATACAAATGACAATGTTCTTTTTTTGTTTGAGATATAATTCAAATTAGTCAGTTATATATTAAATGGTTATATACAAATTTTATACTTTAATAAAATGATAACTAAAGAGAATAGAGAATACGCGTCAACATATATATTTTCATCAAAATTATCCAGCTTCACTATTCTATTAAATAATGACAAAAATTACAATAATATTATAGGATTCTTTTTTAGACTAAAAGTATATTTTAATAATAAGAAAAAGATCTTTTTTACTAATGTTATTTCTAAAGAAATATTTTTTTAGAAAATAAGAAATTTTTTTAAAACATCACTTATTAAAAATATCAAATATTTTAAAATAGGTTTCTTAAACATAAAAAAATTTATAAACGTAACTAAAATTGGGAGTTATAATAAGGAAATGTTAGAACTAATATTTTTTTAAAACATTTTGTTTTAAAATAAAATGTTTTATATTTTTAAAAATAAATAATAAAAAAGTTTAAAATGTTGATATTATTGTTTTATTCGTAATATTCCTTACTTACTATACGTAATTTAAATCATATCTTATCTTAAAATATCTTTTTATAATTAATATTTTTTTATTTTATTTAATATTTATTTATTAATCATGTGTAATAGATGAGTTATTAAAGCTAGTGAGTAAAATTAATAAAACTAAGAGTTATAACATGAACTAATTAAAAACAACTTGATGATGTTTCAATAGTTATATTTTTTGTAGGAGTATAAACATGTTAACATCAAAGTGATATTATAACAAGTTAATAACAAATTATTATTTAACTAACAATAATTCATACATATATATTTAGTAGGAAAATTCTAAAAATGTCCATTTAACTTACATTTTATCTAAATGTCTATTTGGTCAGCTCATCTTTAAAACTGTCCACATCTTAACACGGGCGTCCTGATTGTAAACACAGGTTCGTTTGAAACCCACAATGAGCGGTTTAGATGAAAACACGTGTCTAAATAGGTTTGTTCCGAAAGTTCAGACGAACTTATGAAAGTTCGTTCGGATGAACTTACAAAAAGGATATTTTGAGGATTTTTGGGTCAAATAAACATTTGAGGACAAAATCGTGGTCAAAGAACATTTGGGAATTGTCCCTTATTTAGTGGGTAATGAATATTACATAATATTCCAATAATAATATAATTATATAAGTTCCTCTTTATCTTTTTACTGTATACTATAGTTGCTCGTGGTTAAGATGATTAAAACTTTGATTTGTACTAATGGAAAGATCATGTGATACATCAAAATCAAAATTGGAATATTATTGGAGAACTATGGAACAAAAATATGTGTTGTGGAATTAGGTCAACCACATCAACAGGTTAGTTACCTGTCTTATTCTGTTATTATTGTCTCGATGACCAATTTGAGCTTCCCATAGGGGCACACTTGGCACCTTTTGATTAAGGCCAATGATAATGAACACCCTGTCAGGTGATAAATAAACGCCCTTTGACTTTCTTCACGGCCCGTGAAGGGCCTTACGGGCCGTGAGGGCTTCGAAATTTAATTCTCACAACTGCATTTAATCACGGCCCGTGAAGAAACAAACGGCCCGTAAACGTCCGCACACACAGCCCGTTAACTACCTCAATAACGGCCCGTGAGATCCTTCACGGGCCGTAGTTGTCCTTCTCAGAATTTACTTTCCTCGTTTGCGTGCACTTTTAAATTTTATAATTATGTGACGCGACGTATTATTCCTTGATTCGATTTAAGATTCTATATAAACCGTTATATATGACTTGTTATATGGTTAGTGAGAAACGAAACAGTAAAAATGTCTTCTCGTGGAGGTAGGAGAAGACGTCAAAATGAGTCATCTTCAAACTCACGAGATATTGTGGAAAGTATTCCCGATCCAATAGATAACCATAATTGGCAGAACGGGAGGAACTGGTCTCAAAATATTATTCACTTTATACGTAACGGTGACTCCAAACATGTAGAGTGTATTACATGGGTCATTCCGATATTCCGTTACAATTTTGGCGTGAATTACTCGGAAACGTGTCTTTAGGTACAGAGGTATGATTTAAAGTTTTTTATATATTTTATTTTATTTTAAAATTCTAACAATTAAAAGTTGTTGTTTTATAGCATGTTCGGGCGTGGAAAATAGACTCACAATATGGAGATACGAAGAAATACGTAGAACCGAAGAGTTGCCGGGTAGTGATCGTTGGACGATTCTCCCATTTGAGTGGTTTAACTTAATATACTCGGGGTCCGTTAATGGTAACGAATTTGGAGACGGGAGTGACTGTCTATATCCCGCGTTATGGGAAGTTGATACGGTAATACTGTTTTCATGTTTTACAATAAAAATCATAAATTTATAACCGTGAATTAAATTGTTTTGTAGGTTTACGTACCAATGAATGATGACGAAGAAAATTGGTATCTTTTTAAGATTTCTATGGACTCACTACAGTTCGTATATATTCTCCATACGATGCCGACCAATACGTGTGATGATTCATGGTGCATTCATCGTATGCGCGAACGATTTTCGTACAATTCGAATCGTACTTTTACATTTTCTGTCACGTATACAATATTGGCAGCACTCCGGACAAGAAGAAATCGAAGAACTGGTGGTATCGGGTGAAACCGTTTGGCCCCCTAACGCCGGTCATATTGGTCGAGATTCGGGAGTTAGTTGTTTGTATGTTATTGCGTAGGGTGGTTCAAAAGAGATCTTTAGAGTGGCAAGAGGTTAGCTTACAGGATGCTTGCTTTAGATTCCGAAGATTTATGGCAGACGAACTGTATTCTAGACGTGTAATGTAGAACAGTAATGAAATATTTTATTAAAACATAAACGTTTATAGTACATTCAAAAACGATAAACCGTTATTATCACACAAAAATAAAACACATAATTTTTAATCTTCTTGATCTTTATAAAAGATCCAAGCCGCAAAATGGTTGAAGGAAATTCCAAATTTCTCCGATATCTTTCTTGAGTTCTTGTCATAATATCCGTATCATTCCATAACATATTTCGATTGTTGTAAACGTCATTGTAGAGCTGGTGAAATGTCGTGACTTCCTTCTCAAGTCAGACCATTTGTTGCTAAGTTCACGAGTGGTGCGATATTCTTCACGTTCGAGAATTTGATGAAACGAGTTGAAACCGGTTCCAAAATATTGAATTTGGCGGGATGTACCTGAATTTCGATACAAGATCTTACTAAAGTCACCTCCTCTTCATCCGTCCACGGATTTTTGATCACTTGTAGCACTCATGTTTTGGGTATTGAGTAAATTTGTGTGAATGTTTGTGTCAAGCGGCTGAATTTAGACTTGAAAAAGTTTTGTACGGCCCGTGAGAGTCTTTACGGGCCGTGAGTATGTCACCATACGGCCGTGTAGTGTCAACTGCCGTGTTTTAAAAAGTACAAAGCATCACGGCCCGTGAAAGAGGTAACGGGCCGTGTGGAGATTATGTAACGGGCCGTGAGGTCCGTCACGAAGTGAGGCCCGATAATATATAGGACCTCACGGCCATTTGCTCATTTACGCCCCAAAAACACATACGATTTACTCCCGTCACGACCTCCGTATTTTCATCATTTTATACATCGACTCCCTACTACGGTACGTATTCAAATCCGTTTTATTTTATTTTTGTGATTTTTCGTTTAAATATATTAAAATTATATTTAAAAATCTGGAAAATTGAAACGTTTGGGGGTTACGGGCGTGAAGGGTGGTCACGGGCCGTATCCTTTTGAAATTTCAGAGGGTTACGGGCCGTGACCGTCCTTTACGGCCCGTAATCCTTTGAAACTTAAGTGGGTTACGGGCCGTGATGGTTCTTTCGGGCCGTAACCCTTTTTTTTTCTGGTGAATTTATTATTTTTTTTTTGCAGATTATGCCGCCCCGCAAACGTACACGTACCGGAGACTGAGCCCGAGGGTCAGGGTGACTTTCTGGACCACACCCTGATCTTCGTTTTCCGGGGAGACCCAGCCACGGCAAAAGCTGTGGAAGCTGATTGGACGTCCCCTGAAGGGGACACGCACCATCGACTGGGACGTGCTGGAGGAGGTCGGAGACATAGCACGTGCCCAGGATATCATCGGGCGGGAGGAGAGAGACGCCGTGGAGGCGGATGTTTGATTTGGGATCGAGGAGGGGCTACCGGGAGCTGACGTTGCAGTTTTTGTGTACGTTTCAGTTCATCCCGCCTTTGAGGATCAGGACCCCCGCCAGCACATAGCGGTTCGATTTAGGCTGGGGACCACCGGTAGGTACGAGTTCACCCTCGCCAATGGGCGGTGAATCTTGGGTTTTACACCCAGAGGAGACGGAGGATCCTCGTTTTATATGACGAGGTCCAGTCGGAGCAGGCTCCTTTGGTCGGATGGTGGCCGACCATTCTGACCAGCCGTGGGAGGGCGCCATTAGGGCGACCTCTATTGGATCCTTTGCAACCGGTATCTACACCGGTGCATTGCCGGCACCATTGCCGGCAGAGACCAGAGCATGGAGCAGGTGTCGCTCCTGACTTATTTTTTTGAGGGCTTGCTTTCACCAGACGGGTGAATCTAGCTCACTGCATGGGCCGCCTATTTTTTGAGCGTCATTCAGGGCAAGGTAAAAAATATTTCTACTAATTGTAAAACAAATAGTATTATCTATTATGCGATTCATAATTATGCCTATTGTTTGAGTTTTGCAGATGGATAGCCCGATTGTTTGCGGCTCGTACATTACCGTCATTGCCTCGCGCTTAGGGTTGTTTACGGACGCCTAATTGCGAGGCAGATACGGACACGCCGCCTCGGATTGGGTCGACAGACCGTCATGGCCATGGGGATTGCCGCCAATTTGGCGACGACCTCCGATGGTCCACTGATGGTGGTCGGACCGCTGGCAGCCGGGGTGCGGACGTTGGTGAGGAGGAGGAGCAGCCGGCGCCGCTAGCAGAGCCGCAGCCCAGCCCACACGCCGGACCACCCGTCCCACTGCCTGTTCCCAGGACCATCATTCGGCAGATTCCGCCGACGGGGGATTATGGCGGAGGCACTACATTTGTTGCGCAGTCCCAGGCTTGCTATTATGGACGGCGGATGCGTGCAGCATTTTTGCTGCTAGGCAGGGTATCGACCTCCCCCCTCGGCGGAGTTGCCTCCGTTTGTCAGACGACCTGCGGGTGATGACGACGAGGCTGCTGGTGGTGGTGATGCGGAGGATGCGGTGGTGGTGATGCTGGTGGTGGTCATGACGCATAGATAGTAGGATTTATTGTTTTATTTACCTTTCATGTAAAAAATTTGTAAAATTATGTTTATATATTATGAGTTATTTTGGATGACGTTTAAATGTTTAATTATATGTTTACATTGGTTGTGCTTGTGGAGGAAGTGTGTTGTACGAATAATATTAAATCAACCTTTTGAAGAATAAAATCAGTAATTGCATTTTTCTTGGAAAAGATAGAAAGTAAAGAATGATTGTTACAATTCAACAACAATAAAGAATGAATAAATAAAGAATTGAAAGAATTGATAAATGTGTAAACTATACTAAATCTACATGTTCAACCGGGTCTACGGGCCTTAGTTCAAGATATTTTGAATTCGACTTCCGTATATAGCCTCCCAATCATTGGCGTTTTTCTGTTTTGTACAAATGCCAATATTTGCTCGGAACAGGCATTGGATAGTCACCCACTAATCGAATTCTAATGAAATGGCAATCTTGAACATAAGCAATTGAAATTATATGATGTTCACTGATATCACGAGGAGATAACCAGAACGGGAAAAAAAGTAGCGGAGTTGCCGATCGATATAAAAATTATAACCACTCGAACCTGTTAGCAATAAGGATTGTAGCAGGTGGCACTGTCATCCAATTTTGTGTGGAGCCGCACCTACCCGTTCTAGTTTAATGATTCCCTTATTTCGTTTATATCAGGAAACATCGCAGCGTACCTATGTCTGTTTTCATCCAACTCAGATATAAGTTCCGTACGTATAAAACGCCAGTGATTTTCACCATATCCCAGTGCGAGTGCTATAGCACGAAAACCACAATTGCCGTCCGCTAAAACATCATCCGCACCTGAAATATACGGAAAAAGAATGATGGAATCCAGCGGTTTAAACCGGAAAAAAATTGTTTTATCTTCGTCGCCCGGGATATATGAAAACTTGGAACTCTGTTGAGATAATCCTCTTTGGCTCTTGATTTTGAGACATGGATTGATGCTGCGCTGCAAAGGCCCTTGTTTTGACTTCACCACCGAACTTGAATATGTTGGCGGACCTTCAAAATTTCTCTCGGTTGAACATATGAACTATGTCTGGGGGCGTCTAATATTGTTTCTTTTGCTTATCTTTTTTTGGACGACCCCGTGTATTTGTTGGGACTTTAGGAGGTTTTATCCGTTTGAAGGAGTAACGAAAGATTTGAAAATATTAATCAAAGATCTTTTCACGCTTTCGGGTTGGACAGTAAATGTTTGTCACCATCTCCATCTCTTTTATGTACTCTACTTGAACCTCCGTACAATATACGCGGGTGAAAACGCTAGCTTCCTCCAAAAAACATCAATGGCATCGAGCGGGATACATGACCTATAAAAATATATTAATAAAATATAATAAA